>APFE030464526.1:195566-206051 GCA_000404065.3 Pinus taeda | reverse complement strand
GTACAGTGGCTACCTCTGGCTGAATGGTGGTATAACACCAACTATCATGCCACCACCAAAATGACTCCCTATGAAGCAGTATATGGTCAACTCCCGCCTTCACCTACTTCGTATCTCAAGGGATGCTCAAAAGTCCAAGCAATGGATAAACTCCTACAACACCGCGCAACCATGCTCGCCCATCCTCGAGAGAATCTTCATCAAGCTCAGAACCGCATGAAGCAACAGGTAGACCAGCATCGCTCAGGGTGCCAATTTCAAGAAGGGGATCAGGTCTTTTTACGGCTCCAACCATATAAGCAAACATCACTCAAAGACAAGGGGTGTCAGAAACTCTCTCCCAAATTCTATAGACCATATCAAGTACTTCAGTGCATTGGAGAAGTGGCCTACAAGTTGGCTTTGCCACCTACTGCAAAAATCCATCCAGTTTTTCATGTCTCATGCCTCAAGAAAGTGATTGGGAACAATTGCAGAATTCAGACTAGTCTTCCGGAATTGGACGAAGAAGGATCCATCTGGCTTCAACCGGAACAGGTCCTCGACACACGAGTCAAGAAATTGCACGGCCGCATGATTAAGGAAGTCCTCGTCAAATGGAAAGACACCTCTCCAGAAGATGCAACTTGGGAACTAGCCACTATTCTGCAGCAGTTTCCACAGCTTCAGCCTTGAGGACAAGGCTAGTCTTAAGGGGGTGGGCATGTTAGGGTCCCACCCTAACCCCTTATCTATGTAATGGGACCACGTCATAGTCAAGAGTCAATAAAGCCCATATTAATAATTGTAAGTGGTTAATCCGCAATTAATAACGGAACCACAGTTAGTTGCAAATGGGTTGTAGTATTAGATGGATGGTATTAGTAATACGCGGTATTGGCCCGTGGTATTGCACGTAGGAGTCATATATAAAGGATAGAAACTCCCTGTGAGGAGCATCGTGTCTTATTTTGTATTCGAGCACTGCTCTATTGGAGGTTGCCCCCTCGAAGAGGCAAGTCAACATTACTCTCTGAATAATAAAATCATTGCTATTATGTGTTCTGGGTATCTTTTCTTCGCATATTCTGTATTTGGGTATCATTTGCAGGTTAAAGAGCATAACAGATACAAGCAGCGACATGGAAGAGATTATGCAGAGATGTTTTCGCCAGTCACGAAGATGGAAATAGTGTGTACAGTTGTGGCGATTATCGCACAACATAAATGGAAAGTGTATCAAATGGACGTAAAATCAATGTTCTTAAAAGGAGTGCTGAAAGAGGAAGTGTATGTTGTGCAACCACCTAGTTATGAGGTAGAAGGCCAAGAACACAAACTGTATCGGTTGAGGAAAGATCTTTATGGGATGAAGCACGTGTCGCGTGCATAGTACAACTGGATAGATGCCTGCTTGTTGGAAAATGGTTTCGACAAATGTGATGGTGAGCCTACTTTCTACATCAAAGAGAGCGATGGTAAGATTCTTATTGTCATCTTATATGTAGATGATTTGATTTTTATAGGCAGTGATGATTTCCACGTCGTTGATTTCAAAGAAGTTATGAAAAGTGAATTTGAAATGATTGACTTGGGGTTGTTAAGGTATTTTTTTGGCATAGAAGTAAAACAAATAGAAAATTACATTTTTATCTCTCAAGCAAATAATGTAGCAGACATTTTGGAGAGGTTTAAGATGTAGAACAACAAGCCCGCACCAACTCCAGCTGTCATGGGATTTAAGTTGAGCAAAGAAGATTGCAGCAGCAATGTCAATCCGAAAATATACAAAAGTATGATAGGAAGCTTGATGTATTTGACCACCACGAGGGCGGATATAATGTATGGAGTGAGTCCGATGTCGAGGTTCATGGAGACACCCAAGGAAACACATTGGCAAGCAGCGAAAATGATTCTAGGGTATGTCAATGGGACAAAACAATATGGCGTTTTGTACGCCGCAATAGATGATTTCAGGCTAATTGGTTACACTAACAGTGATTGGGCAGGAAGTGTCGATGATAGAAAGAGCACGTCGCGATATGTTTTTCATTTGGGTTCTAGAACCATTTCATGGGCCTCCAAGAAGTAGCCGATAGTTTCATTGTCAACAACAGAAGTTGAATATGTCGCCACAATAACAGCAGTGTGTCAAGTAGTTTGGATGAGAAGGATGCTGAGGGATCTTCACCACGATTAAGGGGGAATGACAATTGTTTTCTGCGACAACACATCCACAATTGCATTGTCAAAGAATTATGTCTTTCACAAGAGGATCAAGCATATAAATGCTAAATATCATTTTATTTAAGAGTTGATTAACAATGATGAAATTGTGTTGCAACAATGTAGGTCAAAGGAATAGTTTGCTCATATTCTCACAAAGCCATTAGCACAGGAAAATTTTGTTTATCTCAAAGATTGTTTGGGAATTATCAATGGCAACAATAGTTATTAAGGGGAGTGTTGGAAATATTAATCCCAACCACCACCTTAAACACACTAACAACCACCATACTTTCCTAGTGAAATACTATACGGTTGCTTTTTTTTTGCAGGCGAAAGGACTAAAGTCAAAGCAGAAGAAAAACGTTGACCATTCTGCAACACAACAGAGAGTTTAAGGCATTTAATGAATTTTGGTAAATTGGTATAGGCAAACATTTACTCCGCGACTTTTTCCCACACTCCAGAACACCTGCAAGTTTAGAAAACCAATTAGTTTGTATAATGGCCCATCTTGTGTATTAATTATTTGCTCTGTCGTGTATTAATGTCAAATCTGTATGTTGAGATAAATATGAATGTAAAAGTCATTTGCAAGTTAGAGAGCGAGAGAGAGGGTGAAAGTCTGTGAGGTAGTGAGGAGAAAATCATGGAGCAATTTGTTTTACGAAGTTTTAGACAGTTACCACAACTCAATGAAGCATAAATCACAATAAATCTATTGTGTTTCACTTGGAGCTACAACCTCCATTTATGAGGCGAATCTATTTTTCTATGTTTTGAAGTATAATACAAAGTATGTTAAAGTATATTATGTTGCAATGTGGTCTTAAACTTTCATGATTAAATTTATTGCAACATTTTTTGTTCCTACTCAATTTGAAATATAATACAAAGTATGTTATGTTGCGATGTGGTCTTAAACCTCCATGAATAAATTTACCACAACTTTTTTTGTTTCTACTATGTTTTTCCATGTGTATTATTTAAGCTTCTCTGTAGTTGCGATATCCTTGACGCAACTAAATTCTGAGTCAGACTCCTCTCCTCTCCCTTTGCAAAAAACATTCTAACAACCAAGCCTTTTGCACTCAGCCAAACCGATATGCTTTTGAGGTATTTTCATGTCTAGACATTTGTAATTTGATATATTCTTTAATTCTTCATAGGTAATTTGATATATTTTTTAATTCTTCATGGCTGAGGGAGCTTAAATGTATGATCACGTTAACTTTGTGTTTTTAGCACTATTTGCAGCAGATCCCCCTTAGAAGGTATTATTTTTCTCTAAGCAACAAATTTATTACATTCACAACAAATTTCGTATATTTTTTTGACGAAATGTTTGCATGTTTAGTTCTCTTGGCCTTCTTTAATTTATTCGCAGGCTTATTTGGTCATTTTCGTGGCAGGGAAAAGCCATTATTAGGCTTGCCGACTCTATAAGCTCGAGCAAGAAAAGAACACCTCAGAGTAATATCAGCAAAATCCAACAGATATTGAAACCGCTGCATTCCAAGTCTGCATCGAAGGCTGACAATGAAGATCAGTGTGAAAGACTTCCCTTAGGTCAAACACGGATCGTAAAATATTTTATAACCACAAATGTGGTTCATACTACTCAACAGAATGTGAAAAGTTATAAGAAGGTTTTCCAAGATTGAAAATTGTGTTTCTAACATTGTTTTTAACTTTTTTTGCTCGCAGACCTGTAAATTGTCCCCAAATTATCTTTTCAACACTTCCTCCAATAACGAAAGGAGAGGTAAAGAAATTCTAGATCATCTAAAAAAAAATCTATGTATATTTAGAAGATTGAATAGCAAATCCAGCATTTAAATCAATTACTGATAATTATATTTAGTGTAAATTTAGATGACTGAGTATGCAAATGTGTATTAAAACGATGAAATTTTTTTGGTACAGAATCAACAAAGTGTCTCCTTACACCACGACATTGCCTTGGAAGGCAGAGAAAGATTCAGGCAACCAGATTATCCTCTCGCTGGCTTGCTTATCACAATGATTTAAGATGTGGGTGGATGGCATTGACCATTAATGGCATCACGCGAAATTTTTAGGCCAATAGGCCTTCTTATACATTAACAATCGTCAACACTTTTACCCTGATCCAACACTTGAGACACTTTCAACCGTTGATTTGAAGTGTGGTTGTTTTTTCTAAATATCGATTGAGTTGTCTTCTTGGCATGGCAAGATATTTATACTGTTTTTTCCCATTCTTTTATGTCAATCTTAAGATATTTTTACTGCTTTTTCCCATTCTTTTATGTCACCCTTCGCCTCAGAGTTAATCGTTTCTTTTGGTCCTCCAGTTGTTGTTGCTGTTCTTCTTCCTGGCTTTTGGCGAGCACTGTTCTTCTTCCCTGGCTTTTGGCGAGCACTAATTAGTATTGACGTTGTTGCTGAGGAGATTCGATCCGAATCCTGGTCATCGACGGTGCCGGCCCTTCTTGCAACACAGTCGTTCTTCAACTGGAACCCCAGCAGCAGCAAAACCACCCTCCACTTCCTCCATGCCAAACGAACCATTGCTTTTCCTGTCGTAAACGCATGGGGCTTACCGGATTTAGGTGTCGCTGCGGCGGCATGTTCTGCGCCCTCCACAGATACTCCGACAAACACAACTGCACATACGATTACAAGACCGTCGGGTGGGAGGCCATTGCCAAGGCTAACCCTCTCGTGAAGGCCGATAAGATTCTGAGGTTCTAAATCCAGGATCTGAACGTATTCGAGACTCCTTCTACTTCTAGAAGGACAAGAACCGATGTATTATTCTTTGGTCGAATAAGATGATGGGTTTATATTTAGAAAAAAAAAACCTGGCATTCTCGAATGAATAAGATGATTTCATTGCATGGAGGGGAATATATTGGGGTTTCTTGTATTCTCGGGGATGTTCTGCTAGATCTTTGGAGTGTATTTTGTAGTTCACAGGGTGTGGCCTTCTATGTAGGGTTTGAATTATTTGCAAGATTTTATGTTGCTGGTGTTGCATGTAGTTTCCGGCCAATGATCAGATCGGATCAGGTCATCTGAAAGCTTATTTACTTTGGGGCCTCTTTAGGCCGTTGGTTATACAAAAAAATTCTCTGTTTTGAGTAATTTTCTTTGAAAATGTGGTAGGGAATTTTGTATCTGTCAGTATTGTTTGTTTGTCTGCCTATTCACATATATGGTTCAATTTAGCGTTGAAATCCTTAACAACCCGTTGAGAATGAATTATCTGTTGCGAAATGTTCTTCGATCTTCAATTCACTGGTTGAATTTGGTTTTTTTCTATAATTGCAAGATCATTTTCTTTGTCATGAGGGTCAATAATCATGGAGGTCGTTGAATATTCCCTGATTTGAGTTATTTTGTATATGATTAATTTCATAATAGCTTGCATAATTATGCCCCAGTTGCAAAGAAAAACCAGTTCTTGGTACCGATTTCTCTGATTCGCTTTCACTAAATTCTCTCCACTTGTATCCTGAAATTTTGTTGTAATCACAAAGCCATTTTCGTTGTAACGAGGGTTTTGCCATCGTGGTGGTCGCCGAAAATTCGTTGATTGAGTTATTTTATAGTTTACACAATGAGTGGAATAGTGTACACAATGAGTCCTGCAGCAAAGAAAAAACCAATCACAAATATTGGTAGGAGAATCGCAAAGGGGGTGGTCCGTAATATGCTTTTGGATAGTCACAAATATGGATTGCATATTTGTGGCATAGACTTTTACTCTAGTTATTTATGGTATTTTCTTTTGCTTTTGAACTTTGTTTTTTTCTGTAATTGCGAGATCGTTTTCTTTGTCACGAGGGTCAATGATCATGAAGGTTGAATATTCACTGATTTGAGTTATTTAATATATTATTAATTTTAGATTAGTTTGCATAATTAAAACCCAGATGCAAAGAAAAACCAGTTCTTAGTAATGATTTCTCTGATTGGCTTTCATTTTCTTAAAAGTAAGAAAATGAACCCACAATCCAAATTTTTAATAAGTTGTTACTGCTGCAAAGAAAAAACCAATCACAAATATGCTTTCAGAGAGTGGTTCACTTTGGAGAGTCACAAATATGGATTGCATGACTTTTGCTCTTGGTGGACTTTTGTTTTGGTTATTTATGGTATTTTCTTTTGGTTGATTAGTGTTATGGTAAATTCTAGTGTTATGGAAAGTTTTGGAAAATTCCGCTGAAGGAGATTTTGAAGTCCATTTTTGCAATTAGAGGCTTTTGTTCTGTTTTTATTATGGCATTTGCTTTTTTGGTCGATCAGTGTAATGGTAAATTCTGAAGAAGACTGAGAGACTGAATTCTATTTTTGCAATAAGAGGCTTTTGCTTTGTTTTTTTATGGCATTTGCTTGGCCCTCTGTTTTTTTTTATGTCATTTATTTGGCTTTTGCTCTGTTTTATATATATGGCATTTGCTTCTGGTCGATCAGTGTATAATGGTATAATGGTAAATTATGAAGGAGACTAAATTCTATTTTTGCAATTAGAGGCTTATGCTCTATTTTTTTATGGCATTTGCTTTTGGTGCATCCGTGTTATGGAAAAATTCTGTTTTTTATGGCATTTGCTTCTGGCCCATCCTTGTTACCGTAAATTCTGTCGGGGGAGATTGTGAATTCTATTTTTTGCAATTAGAAGCTTTTGCTCTATTCTTATGGTATTCGAAGCTTTTACTCTGTTCTTATGGTATTTGCTTCTGGTGGATCAGTGTTATCGTAAATTCTGTTGATGCATGCTTCTGGTGGATCAAGTGTTATGGTAATTTTTTTTGAATGAGACTAAATTCTACTTTTGCAATTAGAGTCTTTTCGGCTGGCTTTTTTTGGCATTTGCTTCTAGTAGATCAGTATTATGGTAAAAAAAAATTGTTAAAGGAAATTGTGAATCTAAGCCTATCTTAGTCAAGAATAGGAAACAGTGCAGATATTAAAGAAGATGGTTCAAATGCTGATAATGGTGGTGATGGAGCATGCTTTGGAGGGAATGACAATGGAAACTTTAGAGAAGGAGAAGGGGGAAAAGATGGTGGTAGGGACGAAGAGGGTGATCAAGGTGGGAATGATGGTGAAGATGAATTTGGACCCATTTTAAATGCAGAGGAAGATTCGGAAAAGCAAAGGCTCGAGGAGCTGTTCTTCCATCTGATATGGCAGAAGCTGCCAAAGCTGTTGGTTTACGCCAATTGCTCCTTTCTAGATACTTAGATTTACAAGTATGCTCGTGTGTTTAAATCATACTTAATATTATATTTGTGGTACTTGGATTTATTTTTCCTTTATTACTAGCATAATGATGCCTTTTTTTTCTCAACTATATTCTGATTCGATTGTATAGGAAGTGGTGTGGCCTCTAGGGATAGCCATTTGAGGAAGCGCTGCTTTACGCAACCGCATGCTAGCTGACTCAAGTTTTCTGTTTAAATTTTTTGTAGAGGTCTTGCTGCACCCATTGGATCATTTCTTGTATGCAGAGTCCAGACAATATAAAACAATTTTTTTATTGAAAACTGCATGCTATTCTTTTTTAACCGCACTGCATAATTTGCCATGGTGTTTCATTATGCATGCAGATAATGATTGATTCTTGTTGTGCGACATTTAATTTAGTCAAATATTATTAACACAATAGCATATGTGCTATGAACCAGTGTCCAACAAGATCAAAACCATCACTATAAACTATTCCAAAATTTTCAAGAATTTATAATACTTCATTAGCTGATCTGAATAGTGTCCAGTGTGTTGTTCCTCCTTTCAAGCGTTCGCGTTCATGTTTAGATGGTCGTCTTCAAGCATGGTTGTCTTTAGGAAAGCATGCGTGTTCATGTTTAGATGGTCGTTTTCAGGCATGGTCGTCTTCAGGCAAGCGTGAGATCACAATCAGGAAGGCATCCATGGGGAAGAAGTGCTTCTTTTATTCTTGCTACATGTAATGTTAGCAACAATTTGGCATTTTCTTATTTTTGTTTTTGCCTTCCGGCCTCCTAATTTGGCATTGACCATGGTTTTCTAACATCTCTATAGACATGGTCTTAGGAATGGTTGTGGTCATTTAATTTCCAATTTCTAAGTTCTCCCTTTGACATTTAAGGTTTGTAATGTCATATTTAGCATGGTTTCGAATATTATATTTTGACTTTATAATAACAATATACAATTATGGTTTTCAATGTAGTATCATTCTATATATGTATATTATTCTTTATACAATATAATAATAATATCATGGTTTCTAATGGAATTAACTTTTTAATAGCAATATATCAACATGTTTTCTAATATTATGTTTTGACTTTCTAAATGCAATATACAATTATGGTTTTCAATGAAATATATTGGTAGGGGATAGTAATGGTGGTTATTGGCTTGGTCACTAGCAAACTTCATATATGCTTGGCCATCTCACTATAAGCTCTTCCAAAATTTTCAAGAATTTATAATACTTCATTAGCTAATCTGAATAGTTTCTGGTGTGTTATTCCTCCTTTCAAGCATGCGTGTTCATGTTTAGATGGTTGTCTTCAAGCATGGTTGTCTTCAGGTGAGCATGCGTGTTCATGTTTAGATGGTCGTCTTCAGGTGAGCATGAAATCAAAATCAGGAAGGCATCCATGGGGAAGAAGTGCTTCTTTTATTCTTGCTACATGTAATGTTAGCAACGATTTGGTATTTTCTTATTTTTGCTTTTGCCTTCCGGCCTCCTAATTTGGCATTGACCATGGTTTTTTAACGTCTCTATAGACATCATCTTCGAAATAGCTGTGGTCATTTAATTTCCAACTTCTAAGTTCTCCCTTTGACATTTAAGGTTTGTAATGTCATATTTAGCATGGTTTTGAATATTATATTTTGACTTTCTGATCACAATATACAATTATGGTTTTCAATGTAGTATCATTCTATATATGTATATTATTCTTTATAAAATATAATAATAATCATGGTTTCTAATGGAATTAACTTTTTAATAGTAATATACCAACATGTTTTCTAATATTATGTTTTGACTTTCTAAATGCAATATACAATTATGGTTTTCAATGAAATATATCGGTAGGGGATAGTCATGGTGGTTATTGCTTTGGTCACTAGCAAGCTTCGTATATGCTTGGTCATCTATAGAGGTTTCTTGATTTTGGGTAATTAACTTAACCTGTTGATTTTGGGTGATTAACTTACTCTAAAATGAAATAAGACATTCAATGTGTTCCTTGTAATATAGATATAAACAAAACATCGAAAGAAAAGTAATTGCACAATGATCCAGTGCAAGAAAACAAGGTTTTCCACAAACCAATTAACTCTTCTAGAAAAATTTAACAATTCCAATTTAATAATCCTATCGACCTCTCTTTGTACCTTTTGGGACAATTGCTAGTTTAATCATTTAACCAAATCGTTTTCATCAATATCAAATTGAGCGAACGAAATTTGTTATGTAATATGGGTTGATTTGGTGATTTCTTTAACAAGGTAAAGTTGTCATCCATTCTAGCTGCACCGACATTTTAATCTGGTTTATAATTATGTAACATTAATGGGTAACTCCAGCTACTTTTTCAGTTCGTCTAAAATTATGCATTATCAAGGAAATTCAAGTTTATATTTTTCAATAAAATAGAATTATCATGAACAAAGCACAATGCTATGTTGATGAGCTTCCCCTACTAATAAAAAAATATCAAATTCCATATTATAAGTTGCAAAATTATAACATTTTTTGGCATAGAAATAGATTTAACTTATCATACGTTTTGTAAATTATAAATTCTATGGACATATTTGACTTCTTGAACACGCCTCCACACAGATAAGAACACGATTTAGAGGAAAAACCATGAATACAACTCAGAAGAAAAATATGGAGGTGTACCGACAAAAGCAGCCCAAACGAATATGGTATTCCAATCCATGACAACGCAAGTGAATTGTAGGTCCAATGCATGGTAAGAGCCTGTCCTGCTACTGTTTCTTGCTATCTTCTTTAGACCACGCAAGCTCTCTTCCCGTCGTGCCTGTAGGAATGTACAGGGTAAGTTCCTCAGACAGAACACCAAAAGGACACCGCTCACAAACAGATCACAGATCAATACACCAGTATTTTGACGTGGTTAAAACCCTCAGAGAGGAAAACATTCCACGACCTGCGCCAACGTGGCTACTACAGGCAATTTATTAATAAAAGAATGAAAATTTACATAAGCTTCTCTCATGCATGGTTAACCTACAAATGACCCTCCATGCGCTTTA
>APFE030464526.1:181996-195546 GCA_000404065.3 Pinus taeda | reverse complement strand
AATCGGGTGTCAAGCCACGGATCAAGTGTCGGTAATACCGAGGAGAGAATGAACCGTCGGATCACTAAATATCGTGACCGTCGGATTGTAAGTTACAAAATGTACAACGGTAAAGAAACACACTTTACCTAACTCTATACCTAACTCTATACTAGACCAAGTTGAACTTAACTATTTCCTATGTGTCGGAATATCCTAACAGTGCCTCTCCTTAGACTTTCGAAGGTATCCTATGGTACCCAATGCACGCTCTGCGCCTGTCTCTTGTTTTCCGTTTTTGTCCATGCAACCTTATCCCCCATCTCATAAGCACGTAAAGGATTGTGTCCTTAGATGCCCACGCATCTCCGGTGACTGACACGCAGACTCCCTTATCATTTCTATATATCCATCTCTTGTGCGGGTATCTTTCTTCCACTAACCTTCTACCATCTCTGGTCATCATCTTCTCTCTACCACATTGAACTTATATGCCATTTCATCCTTTTCTGCTGCCTTATTATTTTTTCTAAAGGTTCAATCTTCTAAAGTTTTTCTCAAGGTTGCAGACCTTTATCCATCATGCTTCAAAGTTTCTATGCTCTATCTTGAGGATTATCCCAGCATGTTCTGGACAATCTTTCAGAAATTAAAGGATTTTATAGTAATACATAAACCCTGCACAGACTTCTGTTTCAAAGTAGGACCATGGTGGTGTATTTTTGAAATATACTGTTGTTGTTTTGTCGGTCATGATTCTTCATCAAGCTAACTAGACTCAAAGTGCTGGTGTGCTTTCATGTTATCCATTGTTTTATCATCTAGAGCTCCAGGAACCTCCATGAACTTCCACTTACAGGATTTTTCTGTCAAACAGAGACCTTGGTTTTCAGGCCCATAAGTCCTTTTCCACGGGACCGTTTCTTTTTATGGTCTTCCCTAGAATTGGTTTTCAATTTTCTTAGAGATTTGGGTCTGCTCAAGTGTCAGAGGTGACTTTATTCCCCTCAAGTGACATTTATTACATCCAGGCTTTATGTCCAGAATTGGTCAGGAGGGTGATTAATACTGGTACCAATTCCCGATTGGTAATCCTTCTTGGATACAAGGGGTTGTCTTTTGGAGGTGCATGGACGAGGGTTCCGATGCATCGGCCACGGAGGCTATGGTCAAGGTGGAAATGCAGGCTGAGAAGGACTAGGGGAATGCCACGGTGGCGGGCGGATTGAAATCAACCTTGGACGACTTGGTAGTAAAGCCTGTGACGTATGATGCTGACAAGGAAAAGGTGAGGGCTCGAAGAGAGCCTCCTCTTCAGGAATCAAACAGAAAGGGAGCCTCTCTGCAACAAGAGTATCTTGTTCGCGAACATGCAATCTGCTATAACAAGGCCCAGAATCCTGTTAAAACCACTCCCTCGCCTCCTGCTTTAAAACTGAATAGCATCCATTTGTCTGAAAGAATCGAAAGTCTCCAGGACCTTGCTTTGGTGGGTAGGTGGCACTTCCCAGAGATGGATGATGCGGCGATGAGGAAATGGCTCGATGCTCAGTGGAAACCACTGATTAGTTATACCCTCATAATCTCAAATTTAATGAAACAGTGGTACTACTTCCATTTCTTGAAGGCCAGTGATGCAAAAAACTATTTTGAAGCGTCCATGGGTTCACAGAAGAAGCTTCCTTGCAATCTACAGATGGTATATCGGTTTTGATCCCTTGAAAAACACTCCCTGTAATAACCTGATCTGGGTAAAGCTCCCAAATCTCCCCCTGGAGATGTGGTCAAAAGAATCTTTAGAAGAGATAGGGAATTCTATTGGTAGATTTATCTACGTCGACCCATGGTGTCTGGGGGAAAAGGATAAGAGAATTGCGTGGATTCTCATTGAAAAGCCCTATAGGGGGAGGGCAGGGGGGTTTCCTAACCATATGGAGATTGCATGGAGAGACTTAGATATAAAACAAAAATTGGATTTTTGGGGCATCCCCTTTAGATGCTTGGCGTGTCACAGGACAAGTCATCTGATAAAAAACTGCTCTCGGCAACAGGCTCTAAAACGCAACATGCTTCATCGAAAGTTCTAGACTGAATCCCCCTTGATCTCTAAGAAAGAGGCTCCATCTCCTTCTACCAGTTTATCTCCGACTGAACTATTGGAAGGGCATGTTTATGAAAATTTAGGAATCAATGCCATTCATTCTTCACAGTTGGTATCTCAGGATCTCTCACAGGGCTTAGGCTCTAAACAAGAAGGCTCGACCAAGGATGGTTCATCTGCTGATTTCCTTCCGTGTGCGCCCATCCCGGAACCATATGACGGTGAAGTTGTTCCTCCTCCGCCGTCGCTTCAGTTTACTATGGGCTCCCATCCCGTTATGATCTCATCCTCCTCGTCGTCGCCTAGGAAGACCCTTCCATCTCATTCTAAAGGTAAAGAGCCTTTGGAATCTGCCACTCCATCAAACTCTCATGTTTTATCTCCTCTAAACCCTTTTTGATAGTGATCTTGACTTTCTCCTCAATGGAAAATCTCTAGAATTGGAACCTCTGACTATCCATAAACCGTGCAATCCTACTATCGCCTTCATTAGCCTGAATTCTACTAAGAATATAACTGTAAGAAAAAAGCACAATGGTGGCGATAGGCACTTTAGGGGCAGGACAATCCCTGCTGATGATGGAGTCCGGAATCTGTCCCTAGTCGATGTCCCCATTTCTGTCTTGACTGAATCACAACCTCTTAGAGCAAGCACGGCTGGTGAATCGTCAAAATGACCTTTTTAATGTCCATGAACATTAGAGGTCTGGGAGCAGGCCTCAAATTTTTGGCGTTAAAAGATGCTTCCTATTCAATCCACCCTAAAATCATTCTAATTCAAGAAACCATGCACAACAAGCAAGTTTCCATATCTTATTTCAGAAAAATGTTTCCCTCTTGGTTCCTAGTTGCTTCTGAGGCTCAGGGTCTTTCAGGGGGTCTGGCGATCTTATGGGACCCAGCATGGATCAGAGCGAAAGCATATAAGTGCTTTGCAGGCATCCTGATCTCTGCATCCATCAGAGGATATGAGAGCCCTATTAATATTTTAAATGTCTACGCCCCATATAAGAAAAAAATTTCTTTTTGGGAAAAAAAATTTGACTCAGAAATTTTTGAGATTGAATCGCTGATGATTGCAAGTGATCTAAATCTAACACTTAGCTCAGAAGAATGCTGGGGAAACTGAGGGAAGAGGGACCCGATTGCAGAACGCATAAAGAATGAACTAATGCTTAGGAATCTTGTAGACATAATCCCATCGAAAATGATGCCCACTTGGGGCAATGGGAGAACGGAGAAGGTGTACATTACAAAAAGAATTGACAGGTTCATTGTCCATGTTAGCATCATTGTAAAAATGGGCATGCCGTTCTTCTTAATTGGGAATGTCTTTATCTCGGACCATAGGCCGATTTATCTCTCCTGGAGGGAAAAAAGATTTAGAAATGGGTATCCCTTTAAATTCAATCGAATATGTTTGGAGGACCCTGGTTTCAACGAAATTGTAATTAAAACATGGAAATATTTCTCTGAAAAGAACTCGACTCTTCCGCTTATGACATTCCATGATAAAAGGTTGTTAAAGAGTGGCAGATAAAAAAAAGACAGAGGGATAAAAATGCTCTCCAGGAAACTCAGAGAGAAATCGACAGTGTTATCAAGTCTATGGATGCAAATTCCCCTCCTTTTAGTATGAGATGTCGTTTAAGGGAGCTCGAACAGAAAAAACAAAGTCTTCTGAAGCAGGAACAAGTCTCCTAGAGGCTTAAAAGTCGAGCTTTATGGCTTAACGAAGGGGACCGCAACACCATGTTTTTTCACAAGTATGCAAACTCAAGGCATGAGCGAAATTCTATATGGAAAATAAAATATGGTCAAGGAGGATTTTTATTCTCTCAACAAGACATATCAGAAGAAGCAGACAGGAATTTTGAAAGACAATAAAAAAGAGGAGGGGGATGCGGCTTCCAGGACATTCTTTGGGGTATAGATTTGGCTCCTCAAATGTTTGATGAGGAAACAAATAAGAGTTTTTTTAATCCCATTTCAGAGGAAGAGCTGCTTGGAGTAATGAAATCCTTTAAAAAGGATAAATGTCCGGGCCCGGACGGCTGGACAATTGACTTCTTTCTTCACTTTTTCGATATTATTGAACAAGATCTGCTTAGGATGGTGGAAGCCTCAAGGATCTCCGACAGTATTCACCAGATCACATCTTCCACTCAAATAGCTCTTATCCCAAAAAAAGTGGAAGCGGACTCTTTTCTAGATTTCAGGCCAATTTCATTGTGCAATATATCTTTCAAGATCATAACAAAAATTATTGCAGAAAGGATTAAAGTGACCTTAGCAAAGTTCATTACAAAGGAACAACATGCTTTCTTAAAGGGAAGAAACATTTTAGATGCAGTCGCGATTACACAAGAATGCTTGTTCTGTATGTTTCAAAAAAAGTCTGACGTTGTCATTCTCAAAATTGATTTACAAAAATCTTTTGATTCCTTAGATTGGGGGTTCTTAAGGTGTTTATTAGAAAAAATCGGCTTGCATCCAAATGCCATCAGATGGATTATGGCATGCGTCGAAATGTGCATTATGTTGTTATTATTATTGGGATGCCATCTCCCTTTTTCCGTGCAGAAAGAGGGTTGCGCCAAGGATGCCCCCTCTCACCGCTTTTGTTCATCTTGGCTATGAACACTCTCAGTCTTCGTTTAAACAAGGCGGTATCTGAAAACAAGTGCAAGCCTGTAAAAGTTTGCAGGAACATTTTCTTATCGCATAATTTATTTGTTGACGATGTGCTTATCTTTGCTATGCTCTGTAGGATCTCATGGATATGCCTTAGTGACATTCTGAACAAATTCCAAAATGCTACAGGATTACATATAAAGAGGGAAAAATCAATTCTATTCCACAACGATACCAATATGGACACGGTGAAGTGGATCTCAGAGCAGTTTGGTATAGAGGCGAGATCGATCAAGGATGGTTTAAAATATTTGGGCTTTCAGCTAAAAGCCAAAGGGTACTCTAAACCAGACTGGTAGTGGCTCATTGACAGGTATTACAAAAAAAACTCGGCATGGGAATATAGGTGCCTATCTTTGGCGGGAAGAATAGTTCTAACTCAAGCTGTTTTAAAGCAATTGGCTGTTTATTGGGCTCACATCTTTCTCCTCCATGCTAGTATCATTCACGAGATGAACAAGGTCACTGCAAACTTCTTATGGGGCGGTAAATCAATATAGAGAAAATTTCACCTTTCAAAATTGGAAAAGATAGCCCTGCCCAAGAGTTCAGGTGGTTGGGGTTTACTGGACATGAGGTCTTTCGGAAACGCTCTCCTGTGCAAATCGTTGTGGAGAGGCATGTTCGAAGATGGGCCGTGGAGAATTGCAATAAAAAACAAGTATATGAAAGGAAAATCCCTTGATCACTGGTTCAGGAATGGCAGGATTGGAATATCTTATGGATCAGCCATATGGCTCAATTTCCGAAAATTCAAACAATATTTTTTAAAGAATTTGAAATGGTCCCTTCAATCGGGCAGCATAATCTTAATCGGCGTAGACTCCTTTTGGAATGGTCGGGAAAGTATTGCCATCCCCAAAAACCTTCTTTTCTTCTTCCACAGGTTTGGCATTTTCACTTGGGATAAGCTTATTGCTGCCTGGCGTGGTCCTTGTCCTCTCTGGAAAGAGGCCAATGATCTTGGCATGCCTGCGCCTCTGGCTATGCTCTGGAATCATGTCAAGGTAGCGTTGGCTGTGGCTTTCAGAGATCCATGCAGGATGACCAGCTGTTATGGTGACTGCCTAAAGCTAGTCTAGCGGTTCGTGTAAAAGATATTTATTCAGACTTGCTAGAGCAAAAGCCCAGTCAAGCTAGAACAAAGTACCTTGCGATTTTCTGGAAGTCTAGCTGCTCCTCAAAATCTATTTTTTTCTCATGGATGGTTTACCACAATAGGAATCTGATGTGGGATAATCTGAGAAAAAGAATGTGGCATGGTCCGAGTAGATGTTCGATGTGTGAAACAGAAGAAGAATCAAATCTTCACAGTTTCTTTAATCCAGAGCTTTCTCGAAAATCTAGCATGATTTGGCTCTTCTATATGGTTTTCCTCATTTTGTTTTTTATTCAATTCAATCTGCTTTTGAATGGTGGTGTGGTCAAAGGGATTCATGGAAGCCGATCCTTATCATCGTGCTGTGATGCACATGGAGGTGGAGAAATAACAAAATTTTCAAAGAGTCAAAACTCCCGCTCAAATCTATCCTGCAACACATCATCTCCTCTTATGACTCTGTGCCTAAAAAGCAACCCAGTATGAAAAGATGCAACAAAGAAGCAAAATATGTTAGTCTCGCAGGTTTCCCTAGAGCTTTTTTTGATGGTGCTGAGCAACAAAATAAATGTGGATGTGGTTTTCACATCTTGATGGATGAGGAGCTTCAATATTTTATCCCATGGCATAGTGGAAAGGGCACAAACAGTTTCGCTGAAGCAAGGGCTGTAGCGGGCCTCCTTGCTTTCTGCATCTTTTTTTATATTCAGTCTATTTCGATCTTTGGTGACTCCAAATCAATGATTGATCATGTCAAAGGATCCTGCAATATAATGGCCCCTCATCTTGCAGGTTGGATGGACAGAACTAAGTTCTTTTGGGGTCTCTTGAGGGATTGCTCCATTCATCACATTTTCCGTGCTGAGAATTAGCGAGCGGATAGATTGTCAAAGGAGGTCCTACTACTCGAACCTGGCGCTTGGTCCATGAAGGTTATATATGGATTTCTCATGCTTTATCCAGGACTTCTCTATTCCTGGGTTATGATTGTCCTTCTTCTCTCTAGTCTCTCCCTTTTATTTTTTATACTTGTATATGTTTTGGCATTTTGAATGTCAAACTACCATGAATCTAGTTCTTTCAGTCTTCACATAGATGATGTATGCGCTGCACATATATCGGGTATATGTTATCATTTTCTCTGTTTTCCTGGTTTTTCTCGATCAGCTCAAGTGGTTCCTTTGTAGACTGCCTCTATCACAATCATGATCCTCCAACTTCAATGAGCTGTTTTTTCTATAATTATCTATTTCTATTATATTTCCTCCATATAATACAATATCGCTTTTTCTCTCTGAAAAAATTATAAATTCTATGGAAATCTAACGAAATTTGTTATGTAACATCGATTGATTTGGTGATTTCTTTAATAAGGTAAATGTGTCATCAGATACAGCGCCACCACACTCTATTTTGTTTATAATCACGCAACATTAATGTATAAACGCACCTACATTTTCAATTCGATTCTAATTATACAATATTAAGGAAATCGAAGTATATATTTTATAATTTGGTTTATAATTATGCAACTTTAATGTATAATTCCATTTACCTTTTCAATTCAATTCATTTATTCATAATTATGCAATATTAGGAAAATCCAAGTTTATATTTTTCAATAAAATAGAGTTATAGTGGACAAAGATCCGTACTATGTTAATGAGCTTCCTATATCAGTGAAAAAAAAAATCAAATTCCATATTATAAGTTGCAAGATAATAATATTTTTATTCCTAGATATAGATTTTTATGTACCTTACTCTTTTAAATTATAAATTCCATGGGAATCTAACCAAATTTGTTATTTAATATTGATTTGGTGATTTCTTTAATAACGTAAAGTTGTCATGAATTAGCGTAGTTGATTTTTTATTTATTTTTAAATTAATGATCAAGATTTCATGTCCGCTGTCTATTAAGTATCAAAGGGATGTGATTTAACTTTGATTTTTTATCTTGTTTTATTTTGGGTTATAAATTTAAATAAACCATTTTAAGTTGAAAGATTTATTTTACAATCGAGTGTGATGTGTAATTTTGTTTGGCTCTCATCAAAATTGAAATTATGTTCTAGTGAACCAATTTTTTTTTTAGTTAAACAAAAAATTACAAATAAAGAAATTGGATCTCTACACTCATATTAATTCCATATTTAAGATGGATCTATACTAGTAATTAATTATCCCATTCGAACAACCATCAATACGCCCGAAGAGGAAGTGGTCGCGTTGCTTCCATTATCTCTTCTGGCGGTTAGATGAAGGCGCTTCTTCCCCATTACATCGAAAGATCATGGTGGTTCATTCTTCACTCGCGAAGGTTCATGGCAGTTTCATTCTCCCATCATGTGAAGGTTCTGGACTTGTGCCTTCCACTCCTATTCAAAGCGTTGAGAATCGTACCATGAACCTTCTTCGGCATCTGATATCGTAAGGCCCCTGGGTCATCATCACACATTGGCAATGCAGGCACCCACGGTGGGCCCGTTTAATAGACAAGTTGGCAACGAGCACGCCCGACCGATGAGTCGAGTCAACTGAATGAATCAAGGATGCACCCATGTGACGAGCTGGAAAAAATGAATAAGCGTGGGCAAGCACATTGGTGAGTTTAAAGGGGCAAGCGACTAAAAGTATGGGCACCCCTACACTTGGGCTGACGGTGGAAAAATACACTAAGTGTTAAAACGATGGGTTAGCTTGATGGCGGCAAGCCCCCATACGTTGTTGGCAAAGTGTATAAGTAAGCCAAGTGGAGAGGTGGAGAGATCATCATCCAACGAGCCAAGCAAAGACAAGTCCAAGTATTGGGGCAGATGAGTCAAAGCATAGGCAAGGGTGATGCACCCGTAGTGCAGGCGGAACAATGTTTAGAAAATAGCGGAGGCCAACGAGTAGACAGGCCACAATTTAGTGGCAGTTGCACAGCAGTGGGTGGGGGAATTGCAGGTCAAAAGATGGGCTGGCAGCAAGCTTATAGGCGGTCGAAACGGAACAGACAGACAAGTTGTGGGTTGGTTGAAATGGCAGAGTGCCCTGAGGCGAGCTGGGCGGGTGGACCATGTAGGGCGGTGCGCCTAGGGCAAGTTGGGCGTGTGACCTGGGTGGGTAGTGTGCCAGCGAAAAATCTAAATAGGAGATTCGTGCAAGGCGACCCGGGCAGCAGGTAAGGAAGTTGGCACAACAAACACGGTGATGTGGTTGGGCAAGTTTGCACAGTGCAGTGGCCAAGTCGAGCAAACTGGTCACACTACACAATAGCCATTCCTTGTGTAAAACTTATAACTCGATTGAGCTTGTCTCCGGAGGAAATTGTAAAACAACATTTTATAAAAGAATTATTGGTATTACATGTTTTCTTGTCTCTCTTGCATATGGTTAAAGATTGATGTTTATTACACAATTTATTAGGTAAAGATGATGAAAGATGGATGTGTTAGGCATAGTCCGGAAAATAACAGAGAAGATAAAATGTTTAAGTGTTTAACTGGTGCCGTAGGTGGATTAACTTGTGAAAAAATAGTTGGGGGCGTGACAGATGGTATCAGAGGAAATTGTAGAGACCATGTATGTATGCAGTCTGAAGTTTTGGAAAGGAAATCTTGGATTCACAGTTTGGGGTTTCTAGACTTGGAGGTTCAGGGCAAGATTATCCAAGCATTGGTGGACATGGGTGCCACACATAACTTCATGAATACACATTTAGCAAAAGAAGTTGGGTTGGAGATTATCCCTTCGTATGTGGAAAGTAGTTGGATTAGCAAGTGAAGTACCAACTCGGAGTCAAGACTGGCAGGGTCGATTAGACTTAACGGTGATGGAGATGAACAACTTTGACATGATATTGGGGCAGGATTTCTTGAAGGGAAATAAGGAAATTATTGTCTCATTCTGCATGAGATTATGTTGATTAGAGGCTCACAAATTTGGGCTTTTCCTACTCATAAGCAAAGGAACGAAGTCAAGGTGCAGCATGTTTCTACACTAAGATTGGAGAAGGTTATGTGGGAGTCAGATGTAGAGACATATGTGACAGTAGTCAGGGAGGTTGATAGCGATGATGGAGTGGGGACGCCTGTTCCAGCTAAAATTTCTGATGTTTTGGCCAAGTATGTAGATTTGATGCCCAATGAGCTACCAAAGAAACTTCCACCAAGGCGTGTGGTGGACCATAGCATTGAGATAGAGCCAGAGAAGCAACCTTTGGAAAAATCTCCTTATTGGTTGTGAGGACCGGTGTTGGAGTAACTCAAGTGATAGTTGAAATAGTTGACTGATGTAGGTTTCATAAGACCTTCAAGGTCCCCATATGGAGCTCCAGCATTGTTCCAGCGGAAGAACGACATAAATGAGCTATGGATGTGTTATGATTATCGTGCTCTTGACAAGCAGATAATAAAGAACAAGTATCCTTTGCCATTAGCTATAGATTGCTTCAATAAGCTTGCGAAAGCCTGAGTGTTTTCCAAGCTACACTTGAGACATGGGTATTATCAGGTGCAGATAGCAGAAGGAGATGAGAGGAAGACCAAGTTTGTGACAAGGTATGGAAGTTTTGAATTCCTTTTTATGCCATTCAGGTTGTGTAATGCTCCTACCACAATTTTCACTTTGATGAATGATGTACTACATCCATATTTGGATTCGTTCGTAGTAGTATACTTGGACGACATCGTGGTGTATAGTAATAACATGGAGGATCATAAGAAACACTTGGGTTTGGTGTTCGAGGCACTGAAGAAGAGTTAGTTGTACTTGAAGAAGTCAAAGTGTATGTTTTCCCAGACTGAGATTTTGTTCCTTGGGCACATTGTGGGCCAAGGGCACATACGGATGGAGCCGAGAAGAGTGAAGGCAATAGAGGAATGGGATGAACTAAATAATGTCCATGATATGAGGGTGTTTTTGGGGATGACCAACTACCACCAAAATTCCAAAGTGACCTCGTCACTATCAGACCTTTTGAAGAAGGATAAACAATGGAATTGGATGGAGAAATGTCGTATGGCATTTGAAGACTTGAAGAGGAGGATGGTTTCAGCACCGATACTAAAGTTGCTTGACTTTGAGAGACCATTTGAGGTACACAAAATTGCTTTGGATTTTGCAATACGAGGAGTCCTTATGTAGGATGGGCATCCGGTGGTGTATGAGAGTCAGAAGTTGCAAGATAAGGAATGAAGGTATTTAGTTCATGAGAAGGAGATGGCTGCAATCATCCACTGTTTACAAGTATGGAGGCATTACTTGATTAGGAAGCCTTTTGTTGCCAAGACTGACAACCTTGCAGTGAGTTATTTTGCATCACAACCGAAGTTGTTAGCGAAGCAAGCTTGTTGGCAAGACTTCTTGGCAAATTTCAACATGACTATTGAATACAGGCCAGGTAGACTCAATGCAGTTGCAGATGCCCTTAGAAGAAAGGGACAGTTAGTTGCACTCGAGGAGGAAGAATATCGGGCAACACGAAGTAGGATTTGGGTACATATGACCGAGGAGATTCAAAATAAGCTCAAAGCCATCATTGAGACCAATACTTAGGCGCAGAACATTATGAAGAAGTTAAAGGAGGGGAAGACATGGAAGATTTTTCTCCAAGATGGACTCTTATTTTTGGGAACCGACTTTACATTCCGAAGACATCTGGACTTAGGAGACACCTTTTGAAGGAGTGCCACGATTCTCCGTGGGTTAGCCACCCAGGGCAGCATCATTCTTTATCATTATTGGAGAGAGGGTTATTTTGAGAGAAGATGAGGGAGGATGTAGAGGAGTATGTGCACACATGTATTATTTGTCAGCAGGACAAATCGGACACCCAGAGGCAAGGAGGATTGTTACAACCTTTACCGATTCTAGAGAGACCATGGATGAGTGTTTCGATGGATTTCATTACTCAGTTACCATAGGTGCAAGGGTATAATGGAATTATGGTCGTGGTTGACTATTTTTCCAAGTATGTCGTCTTCATTCAATGAAGATACCTTGTGGAGCCGAGAAGACTGCGGATTTGTTCTTCAAGAACATAGTGAAGTATTGGGGAATGCCATTGAACATTGTGTCGAATCGAGATCTGCGTTTTATAGACAGATTTTGGACCACATTGTTTAAGTTAGTTGGGACAGATTTGCTGATGAGTTTGAGTTACCGTCCGCAGACAAATGGGAAAACTAAGCAAATTAACACATTGTTGGAGGACTACTTAAGACGTTATGTGACGGCTAATCAAAAGAATTAGCCTGAACTCTTGGATGCAGCTCAGTTTAGCTACAACATACAGAAAAATTCCACAACAGGGTATATTCCATTTGAGTTGGTGAATGGATAGTTGTCAGTTGATCCTCGTACCATATTAATGAGAGGGTTCTTGAGGAGTCCTCATGCGAAGAGGTTTATGACAGCATGGGAGGAGACCTTGGAGTTAACACAGTTGCTCTTACACAAGGTTGCAAAGGAGGATGAAGAAATGGGCAGATAAGGATAGGCAAGATGCACACATCAGTGTGGGAGATATGGTTTTTCTCAGGGTTACCGGAGATTAGTTTCAACCACCGAAAGGGAATGCGATATCTTTGACGAGGAAGTATGAGGAGCCATTTCGAGTGAAGAAGTGAGTGGGAGAAGTTGCATATGAGTTGGAGCTTTCGAACCACATGCGTTCGAAACATCCTGTTTTCCATGTTAGTCAGTTGAAGAAGTGTCAAATTGATGTAGAACATCTCGACAGGACAAAGCCACCGAGAGGGCCAACCATGATTGTTGACAGGTCGAAGCTTGTTTTGGAGAAGATCCTGGATCTTCAAATGAGAGGTCTTGGGAGTAACATGTGACGAGAATTCCTCATTAGATGGAAGGATGCACTAGAGGAGGATAGCTGGGAGACAGAGGACTCACTAAGGAGGTGGAATAAGAATATTGCCAAGTATGATAGGAAGCTATGGAGGATAGTTGGATTGCCGAGGAAGACAATGACTTCTGGTGGGGGAGGATGTAAGGCCCCGGAACCATCATCGCACATTAGTGAGTCAGGAACGCATGGTGGGTGCATTTAACCTACAATTTGAGGACAATTCATCGGGGCGCGTGATGGGCAAGACAAGATGATAGCACAAAACCAACGAGCTAAGTCAACCGAATGAACCAAGGACGCACCAATAGGACGAGTTGGAAAAAAATGACAAAGTGTGGTTGAGCGCGTTGGTGAGCTTATAGGGGTGAGCGACCAAAAGTATGAGCGCCCCTACACTTGGGCTGATGGTGGAAAAATACACTAAGTGTTAAAACGATGGGTCGACTTGGTGGTGGCAAGCCCCCACGCTTTGTTAGTGAAGTGTATAAGTAAACCAAGTGGAGAGGTGTAGAGATCATCATCTAATAATCCAAGCAAAGACAAGTCCAAGTATTGGGGCGTACGAGTCAGACCATATGTAGAAAATCTCATTGTAGATTAACCTGATTATGCAATGGACTAAAGCAAAATACTTAAACTACTTCTACAATCAAACTTGCGGAAGCTTAATCAATTTGAGCAAGATCAAACAGAACACATATAATAGAGAAGAAGAAATCATACACATGAAACACAGAAGAATACTCTGGGAAAGCCTTAGCTAAAAACCCCGCTATCTGTATTATCATACAAGTGGAAATATCTCAAGATTACACAAAGCTTTAG
>APFE030464526.1:139840-181665 GCA_000404065.3 Pinus taeda | reverse complement strand
CTCCAAGCCTCCTATTTCCTTGCACATTTTTCCCTAGGTGCTCTAGCTGTAACCTTGTGTGACACTGATCTCACACACTACTCCAACACACTGTAAAACTGCGCAAATCTCAAGGAATGAATTCCTTCTACATGGAAGAGATTTTCTTATAGGAAAATTCTTGCAACTAATAGTACACTGTCCCTACCTTTAATCTCAACTGGGTCTTTGTCTAAACTGACATGCATGAGTTATTTATGAGATAATATTCAATTATCTGGAGTACACTAGTTTCATGCATGCATGCATTAACTGACTGAACTCACAATTAGTTCCTCAAACTATTTCGAGCTAATTTAACTGGAATTAACTCAGTTAACTGAGCTAACTAATTACAACCCAAATACAACTCACCCTTATCTCCTTAATTAAGGGATAACTTCCTCAATCAAAGGGATAACTGTTGCATGACTTCACAAAGACTTCTAGCTTGAATTTCTCCGACTAATTAACTCAAGATGAATTAATTAATTATTTTTCAAACAGCTGATGAGACTAAATTTGAATTTTAATTCAAGGACAAATTAAAATTGGAATATTCTTGTTGCCACATTTCAACAGCATAGGCGAGGGTTATGCACCCGTAGTGCGGGCAGAATAGTGTTTAGAACAGAGTGTAGGCCAACGGACAGACAGGCCAAAATTCGATGGGCGGTAGCATAGTAGTGGGCGGGTGAATCGCAGGTCAGCAGACAAGAGGGCAGCAGGCTTGCAGGTGGTCGACACAGAATAGGTAGACAGGTTGCGGGTTGGTTGAAACGGCAGAATGCCCCGCAGCCAGCTAGGAAGTTGGACCATGTAGGGCGGTGCGCCCAGAGTGAGTCGAGCGAGTGACCAAGGTGGGAAGTGCACCCGCAGAAAAGCTAAACGGGAGATTCGTGCAGGGTGACCTGAGCAATAGGTAAGGAAGTTGGCACAACAAACACGATGGGGCAGTTGTGTTAGGCAAGTTTGCACGATGGAGCAGCCGAGTCGGGCAGATCGGCTAAGCTGCAAGGAATCCATTTCTTATGTAAAAATTATAACTCGGTTGAGCTTGTCTCCTGAGGAAATTGTAAAACAACGTTATATAAAAGAATTGTTGTTATTACATGTGTTCTTGTGTCTCTTGCATATGGTTAAAGGTTGGCGTTTATTCCACAATTTAATAAGTAAATATGATGAAAGATGAGTGTGTTAGGCGTAGTCGGGAAAATAACTTAAAAAATATAATGTTTAAGTGTTTAGCTGGTACTGCACATGGACTAACTCATGAAAATAGAGTTGGGGGCATGACAAATATGTCTTCATACATGGAAATGATTTTGTGGAACTACTCGGTTGGCTCCTCTTGCATAACACCACTCTGATGGTCTTGTCCAGGTGAAATTTAAGGGATAATTTTTTGTATGCTATAGGGATTTCTTCAATGGGAGAAGTGAGATCTTCTATTGTGTGGTGCAAGTTTAATGCAAATGTTGTGAAGTCTTCATATACGGTAGCCAAAATAGACAAATTTAAACCTCAACAACATCCATCGTTATCATTATCTTCATAAGGGATGCACTCCAATTCTCCTTCATAATGTCGTCCTCCACAATGAAATTCTCTAGGATATTTTTCAAAATAGAAATTTAATACGCAGTCTGATATACATTCGTATGGCATATTCCCACTTTTTATTGCTATCTACAGCCTTTAGTAATGATGGCTCAGTACTGGTGAATGCAAATGGATTTGCACAATCAGTGTTGTCCATACTGTCATATTCGGGAGTTCATCAGGATAACTATAGAGACTATAATCCCCATTCAATTGAGTGGCCAGCTGCACAAATTTGATACTAAATCATGCCAAGCTCCATCTGCCTTTGCTTCTCTATGTCTCGGACTCCCGATTGCGATATGGACAAATGAGCTGATCAAAACATCAAGAAAACCAAAAGTATCTTTTCAATTTCAAATCAAAGTGTGACAAGTCGATTTAAAATCCCAAAAGCTAAGCCACCCATAGGGCTTCTTCTTCAACCTTGATCCACGTGACTGAGTACCAACCATGTACACATGTGGAGGGTTGTTGATGGAGTCAGTACCTACCATGTACAACTGTGGAGAATGCTTGACATAGTAAGTAACTTTTCTTTTAATTCTAAATTCTTATTCTAGACTCTGGATTAAGGACTGAACTGTTGCTTTATCCTCTAGGTTTACCCCAAGCTTGATTATCAACTTCTCATACTCTTCATTATGATTATGAAGAGCTCGGTAATTGGCCCTTTCCAGCTCTAATTGATCTATCACATTTCCGAATAAAGCCTCTATCTCGCTTGCTGCCAGTGATGTTTTGGTGAGATCATTATATATTAACTCCCATGTCTGCCTGAGTAAGTTCATTTTATCTAGTAATGGAATGTATTTAGTGTTCACAAATAAATTGATTGTTCTAAAATCTACACAAAGGAAATTGACTGGGCCACAGGGTGAGTGAAAGAAAATGTCAACTAGTTTATTTCCAAATCCATAACTGAAAGAAGTTTGGTTTGATAACCAAAAATGTATTGAACTTCCATTTGAGCCATAATATTAGAGTTTATCTTCATTTTCTTCTCCTTAATTTGTTTATAAGTGTCTTTTAAAAAATTCATGGAATTGTTCTCTTCTTCATTCGGAATTGGAGATGAAGGTGCACACTTCATCCCTCCCATCCACAACTGAAAACCAACCTCACTTGAAGGTGTTTCTGTGAATTGTTCAAATTTTGTCTCACCTCCTACTGTTATTGCTTTCTTATTGCCATGATAACCTTCTCCATCAAGATCCATGACATCAACAACACTTCTTTTCAACCCGTTTTCAGTAGGAAGAGGGGTTTATACCTCCATACTCTCTCGTGTCTCCACCAAGCTACAATTTTCTAATTTATCAAGTTTTGGCTTTGGTTCATGGATATAAGGGGAAAAAGATATTTCCAACCTCATATTTGAAATGACCTAGTGTGGATCATAGTGCCAATTATTCCCCCGTTGAAAGGTCATTTCTTACATCCTTTTCTGATTCTCCCCTATAGCCTATCTATTATCTATAATAAAGGGGCCAACAACCATGGGTAATTTGAAAAAAATCCTTTCCTTGTTAATTTTTGTAACTGCAGTCAAATTCCACCTTGGATAGCTCAAATGACAAATATAATAATTACATTAAATTCCTCTTCTCGAGAGGGCCAAAATCAACCTAAATATCACCTAATTTGGTTAAGCAGAAGGTAAGTTTTGAATTATTTTATTCATACATACATTATGGAATGGGTTGGCTCTAACCACATGGGTAACTACTTTGGTCAATCTTAACCCCAATTTAACGCTTAGGAAAGCCTAAAAAAGGAAGTGACCTCAAGTTCATTTCAACACATCATCTTTCTATTCTTCTATTTTGTCTTGGCTCGCATAGGTACATCAGAAGGAGTTCGCACAGGGTCCGAAATCACAGGCGAAAGGTTCACTCTTAGTTTGGGTTTTATGGATCTCGGTTGGTAGCATAGAAGAAGACGTTTTCATCTGTAGTTATAGGAACAGAGTAAGAAAGAGAGTGACTTTGGCTCTTTTTTCACTTGGAGTTAGTTTAATGAGAGCGACTCTAGGTTTAGAGGTAGATCCGGAAGGTTTAGGTCCCTGCCTGCTCCCACAAAGTAGTCCTAGGAGTGACCAGGACATCAGGGACACTTGCACAACATGAGTAAGGGAGCATTTCTAGGTTTTATCTGTATTATGCCACAGTCGCATGCATAAAGTATTCCTAAGAGTGACTCTTCAGCCATATTCGCTTGCATACAATATCTGAGAGAGCGATAAGGGAGTTTCGGTCGCGCACAGACATTGTTGATGAAAGCAACCCAAGTTGAGATCTAGGGTTCGGCATTTTGGCTTCAATTGATGACAGTGATCTACTAGATCGAAGTTTCTCTTTGATGTTATATAGATATGTAGATCTCATTTGTTATTATCCACTATAAACATATGTATTTGGCTCATTGATAATAACAATAGTGTTCAACATTGTTTGACACAGTGACGTAAGTATACAACGTTTGACATCAGTTTGTGACAGCACATTACAGTCATCGGTATGAGGGTTTTGATTCCTAACATGATTAGATATGTTTCATGGATATCCTTATTTTTTTGCTACATAGATAGAGTTATGGATCATTTAACTCTATTTTTCTGCATCATTTGATGACGATCTAAGAAGAAGAATATTTGCAAGGGATTTCCCCAGAGTGGGTTTTTCCCTAGTCTTAAACCAATGCTGGTGTCTCTATGTGTGTGCATGCTTTCTTCTCCTATTCCTTTTATATTCTGTTGCATTGATGATGATGATGATGATGATGTTTCTTTCTATGTAATTTCATATGTTGATGTATAAAGGTGTAAATCTTAATAATGTAATAATGATATTAGGTGAACATAATGTATTAATGATAAAATGAAATTATCAAAGAAAAGAACAATGTCTCCCTAAGGAAATTTAACATAGTATCAGAGTTGGGCTAAAGAAAAGTCATGCAAATCACCCCGATGATGACACCTTTTATAGAAGCATGAAGAGGATGGTGGAAACCTAAAATAATTCTAGTGTTTGAAGAAAACCCTAGGAATCTTGATGATTAGGGTTTGATGGATTATATGAGGTTAGGGTTGGAGAGAAAACCCTAGTTTATGGAAAAGAGTTAAGATTTGATATATGAAACTCTAGCATGGTCTATTTGAAGATGCTCAAGCACTTATGGGAGATTTGATGAAGCCTTAAGGCAACATTGGTATATGGACCTTGGACACTGATGGTTGTTGAAGATTGGTTCAAGAGGGAGAGGATCACCTCTCATTGAAGATAAGTATTTCTTGACTTATGATGCTTCTGACTTGTTAGACTTATAGATCTGATGATTATGTTTATTTCTTGTACTTCCTGCATATGTGTTTGAGTATATGGATGATTCTAACCTCCTTGATGAGATGTGATGAAGAGATCCTTCTTAAGGATAATATTGAGATGCAGATTTGGAAAGATACAAAGAGGTTCTTGATGAAAAGATGAAAAACTACTTCAAGCGACCTATGTATAATGAGTAGGTGCTCAGGTATTTGAATACCACAAGGTATGCGTGGTATGTTGTGTTTCAGCTATTGGCTCAGTAAGCCCTAAGGTATGATGAGAATGTCTCATTCCTTAATGGATCATACATGCATATGAAAGTAACTTGGATATATGTCTCCTATGATGAAATTATGCACTTGGTGTTGAACATTTTCACCTTCTTGAATTCTATGGGGCTATCTAATGTTGATACATTGATACTCTTGATGTTTGGCTAACATCTATGATCTATCTGTCGGATATTTTGATCCTATAAATAGGGTTAGAACCTTGGCTGTAGAAAATGATACTCTTGATACTTGTCATGATGCATTTCATATAGAAGGATAATTCATTGACTCCTATACGTAATTCTGCTAGTAGTGCTTGCGATATGCATGATGAAAGCATATGGAAAGAGTGATTGACACTCTTGTTGTTTTGATAATTCTTTATTGAATGACCTAATTTAATCTCATTGGTCATAAAGAGCATGATAACCTTTATGTGAGAGGTATAAGTGTAAGATTTATATTCTAGATCTCTTACTACCTGTGGTCTTGTCTTGATGAAATATGGTTAATCTAGATGTAGTAACTTGACGGAGTGACTTGACAGAAAATTCTATTGTGTTCATAATCATTGAGATATGATGTTGCATCTATTTGTTGCTTTGAGTCTAACATTTTATGAAAGATTGATGTCATGATGTTGATAGGCATATGTTTATGATCTAATAGATCTATTGTTGCATGACTCAAGTAGAGACATGTTTCTTACATGAATAAATATGAATGATGCAGATCCCCAGTCAAAGGGAGAATCTCTTCTCAATATTCTTACCCTTATTACTATTTGTATTATATGTTGCTGAAGTATGATTTATGTGCATGTGGTGGTATTGATCTGTAGCAAAGTCTTAGATCTAAATCACGTACATAAATTGGGGTTTTTTCTCCAGACACGGTCATAGATCTAGGAGATCTTGTCCATAGATGCATGCATGCTAAGGCCTATAGAATGTCCAGGCAGCTAAAGTCACTCTCATACTAACCTAAAGGGAGCGGCCAGAGGTTTGACTGTAGTTGACCAACATCTGAAGCTTTCTGAAGTTGTTTAAACTTTGAATCATGATGTCCCTGACATATGCTGCCAATGTTAACTGATTTCTGAAGTTGTTGAGTTAAATTGTTTATCATATAATGAAGTATTGTGCATCAAATCAGATGGTCACTTGGAAGATGTTAGCACCACAGATAAGATCTGCTAGCATGGAAAGCTTGAATGTTTGCCATAACATGAACATGTAGATTGAACTTGTGTTTGCAGGTGACCGAGACATACATATAGATACGTCACTATGTTTATGGCATGATTTGGCACTACTAGTATATATGAAAAGTGTTTTGTCATGATGCTTGACAACAACTTTGAATTGATGATTGAGATGTGCTTTGACCATAGATCTCCCTATTATAGCACTTTGGGCTTGACCTGATTTCTAGTGATCTTATATGACGATTGTTAATTTTCCCTGATATTAATACTATGTGGGCAAGATGACTTATGTCGGTATTCATAAGTTGGCCTCCTTATTCTTAACACAATGGTTGAAATAATGATAGTTGTGATTTAGCATGGAAGTAGAACTTTCATGGCTAATCATTGGTGTATGCATTTGCACCCACTGATAGAAATGACTGGTATTATGATTATGAGAATGACTTAATCAAGTTCGGATTGATATTACATGGTTGATGACAACTTGTTAGCATGATGAAGTCATGATTTGATATGAGCTCCACCCGCCTCCTAGTTGAAAGAGTTGATAATGTGATATTGACGACTTTGATTATGGTCATAATCTGGCTTCTAAACTTTGATGAGTTGACTTTGTTGAGGTGATGATACAACATTGATTTATGTAAGGCTAATTATGCTAGACTAGCAAGGAATCATGTCTCTAGAGAGATTTGCATGAAGCAAGCTCCCTGATCCAGATATGTCTACACTTGATAGTTATCTAATGAAGTCAAGATGATGAGTTCCAAGGTATGGCTTTGACATTGATTATGGTTTTAGTTTTGGTTTTATATCCTGATGATCTACTCATGATAGGTGATGAGCCTATGATGATCTAAATTAGGGGGAGATGGCTTCTAAAGTCTGAAATGATGTATCATGGCATGATGAATCGATTTCTGGAATTTGGGAAATAAATTCCATATTGCAAAGCCATTGGAAAATGTTTCTGAATAATGAAATTGGAAATACTTAGATACTCTAATTTGAAGTTAAAATATATTTTTGAACTTGACATGGTGTTTGATAGTTATTTGAAGCATTGATGTTCCATCTTGAACATTCGCATATATATGATGTGTATAGAACCTAAATAAATTCATGATTGAGGTGCTTCACTCACATAGAGTCGCCACTGAGCATGCTTTGAAATATCTACATGAGGTGCTTTATTTTGAGAATGAGATATTTCTCCTATGATATGTGTTTGCATAGATGTATTGTTGATATTTCAGATTGTTGTTGATAAGCACATTTGGATGTTTTTTTAGTATAAGATCTGCCATGATATCTTGGATGAGAGGTCCATAGAATAAATGAAGTTGATCATGATGCTGCTAGCATGGCTACTTGTTAGGTAGGATGAAGAATCTCCTTGGAGAGTTGGTTTGAGCATGATCTAGGTATGACATGGTCACATTACAATGATTGCAAATCCCATACATATAGTTGGGACAGAGATACTCTCATATTGAGATAAGTGTAGTTGTTCAAAATAAGCTCAAGCTTGTGGTTGGTACCTCCTTGAGAGGGAGCATGATTATGGTATCCTTTTGTGATTTATATGATTATATATGATCTAACATGATATTTTATTTGATGTTATGTATGAATAGGAAACAACTACTATTGCGACAAGATGATACTAGATTCGAGTATGATGTGATTAGTGTTAATTGAGGACATTGAGCCAACTCTTCCCCCCCTGTTTGAACTCCCATGGTGAGCAATTGAGGGATAAGGGATCCTGGAGTTGAGGGAAATCTAGACAATAAGGCACTCCCCTACTTTTTTCCCATAGGGTTGAGAATTTTACTCCCCTATCTAGTCTTCATAGAGTATACCCCAGTTAGCATCTTACATGTTGGCTTAGTGGGCCCTTACCCAAGTTCAAAGTTAATTAGCCAAGAAAATCCCTACACTACTGGCCCTTTCAGCATTAATCTGCAGATCGCAGATTGAAGTCTCACCTGAAATAGTATGGGGGGATGCAGGAACCAAGTTTCTACACCCAGAGATGGTAGTGATGTTGTTTTGTACCCTAACCCTGCCTTCGCGCAGATCGATAAGCCTTTTAGGGCTTATTGATATACTTCTATTATCCAGCTTCTAAACCTTCACAAAGGTCTATGATCGTCCTTTGCGAATACTAAACAGGGGATTTATTTATTTATGCACTTTTGTAAGTGTTCTTACTTCTCTATTTACCCCGATCAGCTTAAGTATCTGATAACTCCAACATGTTTTAAGATATTCTTCGCATAAACAAATATTATTATTTGTGTTCATATAACAAAGTAAAACATACAGATTCGCGCATCAGTATAACATTAAATCATAAAACCAATGCTCTTCATAACATAATCACATTCATTCATAACATAAGTAAATAGATCAAAACACAAATAATTCCATAATAGTCTTCTTTATTAATGCTTCAAATCTTCTTTTACAGACTCTAACTACCCTGTGCACACACACGTAGGGGTCTGCGCACTCAACTGTGGAATTCTACCCTAGGCCTCAGCACAAAAAACTGCAGAGCCTCTTTCCTACACTAAGACTCTTCACTTTTAGCTCTGACTGACCCATTACATCAACCTTAAGATCTAAACTGAACTAAAACTGCCTTAGGCTCTTCTAAGACTTCCCTTTTATACAACCCCATGGTCTGTGAACCATGGGTAGATCTCCTAATGCCGACATGACTTACATAAACGAAGGGTATAAAACCTTTATGAAACTTTACATATTCACACTCCACAACCAAAAAATGCAAAGACTTTATGCTTTTTATACAAAATTTGGGCTTTCTGCCCTAAAACCTGGGCTTTTAACCCCAAAATTGACTCTAGGGGACCCATTCCCAACATGCCCCCAACACAAATATGGTGAATTACCCACGAGTCACTCTACTGGCACAGAGATCTTACTACGAAGAACTTCTAGTTCCACTTGCACCACTACAACTTTAGCGGTACATTGCGTCGCCACCTGCGTGACCTGCTCTACCAGCTGCTCTGTTGTTGGTTCTGTGTTATCTACATGGATCTTCTGTTGTACTACTTACAGGTTGGAAAACTTTCCTTCAATGGTGGTAGTGAGCACAGAGGCCTCATCCAACCAAGGCCCCAATCTGGCCTTGAGTACTGCCTCTTTGTGTTGCGTTGTTTCCGCTTGTTCCTTCAATTCCTTTTTTTCCTGCAACTTCGCCAATCTCTACGTGATGACAAAGGTGCACGTCATCACTCTTGCTTCATCGTACCACTGTTTTAATTCCCTCGCCTCCTTATATAACCTATGCAAGTTAGTATCTTCCTACAGACTGGTAAGTACCTCCAGGGCAACTCAAAGAGCGTAGTGCAATCCGTCACTACATTGTCTACTGCAACAACTACATCCTTGACAGCTACCTCTTGTTGTTCTTTGGCCCCTTGTGGAGTCGAAGTTTGGGCCTTCAACTCAAGCTTTGTAATATTAAGGTTCATCTCAAACTAAACCTTGGCTAGCTTAGTCTTTTCATCACGCATACCTGCAACCAAATTCCAAATCTTGGATTCCACAGGTGCCTCTTCATGGATGTGTAGCTCCGAAATGGTTCTGCATGCCTCTCTTACCACCGCTGTTATGTGCTCGTTCTTCTATAACACTTTCTTCCATGTGTCAATTGCTAAAGTCTTCTCAATGAAAATATGCACATTATTGACCTTTTGTTTGTTGATCACACTCAACGTAGTGGTCTCGTGGCCAAAGTTCTACGATCTCGAGCCCGAAGTTATGCAATCATACCTACTTGTAGGGTGTGAAGGGATTCACTTTGAAGTGTGGCCAAGTTCAACCCAATATGCTTTAGTGCACTAACCATAGTCCTGTCAGCTTCTGCTTCTGCAGTCAAAGCTCCATCCGGTAGCGCGACGTCCTAGGGATCCAAAGAGCAAACCACCTCCACTGCTTCAGAGGTACCTGCCACCAAACTAGTCTATGTCGTGCTACTTTCCCTACACCGGTCTGTAGCTGAGTATTTTGGCTTTGTAGCTCACACAAACCCATCTGAATGGAAACTAAGGCTTGTTTCTACTGTTAGTTAAATTTTTGTAGTAGTTCCATGGTCGCATCCTTGACCTTATCACCAATGTCATCCAAGTCACCTTCTGTCAAGGTGACCAGGTCTAGTGATTATTTACTAGCCTTGGACTTCTTTCATGGCCCTTCTTTCTCCTGCTCCTAAGTCCACTTTATCAGAAGGGGGTGGTCTCCTAGTCTCGACCACCCTGTTCAGGTTGCTGCTCATCCTTCATCTGCGGTGAAGGAGACTTCTGACTTTTGTCAGAGTCGCGCTCTTCCTCCTCTTCCTTCTCCTTTGTATGCTCCTTAACGGTGTGCTCTGCTTTAGCTCTGGCTTTTTCCTCTGCTTCCCTTTTTTGACTTTCAGCCATCTACTACATTGTCAACCGAGCCTCCTCCTTCTTCTGCTTTCTCACAGAATTACTGGATCTAGCAGATAAATCTAAGGTCGTGCACCATTTTGCTGGCCAATGATCATGACCGCTACTATCACATCATCCGTTGCAAGGTATGGGAGATCATACCATTTCTGTTCCAAGCCCTTTCGCACCGGGATGGAGATACAGTGGAAGTTTTCCTTGAACTTCGTGTATCCTGACAATTGCTCATAAATAGTTGGTGACAGTCTTTGCTTGGGTTTGATGGCCATATTGATGCTCATTTCCATCAAAACACTAAATACCTTTATCTCGTGGACCCACTCAGCATCCTTCGTGGCCCATAGTGAAGCAAACTTCGCTGCTTCTAGAAAATCTATCATGCTTTAAGGAAACCTATTGTCCTCAGGAAACTACCATGCAATCAACACAATTGATAACAACAACCATGAGTAATGGAACGTCTTGCTTTGATCCTACGCTTCTCTGTAGTTTGCAAGGAACTCACTGCAGAGATAGCGCGCCCAATTAAATTGTACGCCCTCCACACACTAGAATTCTAATGAGACTACTGGTGCCGACACCTCATATGCACAACACTTCCCCATGATCTCCCCAACCAAGATATGGGCAGCTACCTTAATCACGGGGTCGGTTATGCTTGAAATTGAGTATCTGCGCGCTTTTTGACAAGCGTAAATTTGTCCTTAATTCGCTCGGTGAGGTCACACTCACCCACCTTTCCACCAAATGCCTTGGCCGGATTTTCTCTTGAATGGGGTAGCCAGGCAATCCTATGAATCAGCATATCAGTTATAGGGGTTGGCTCTTCCAACCATAGGCACCCGTCGTGCACTAAGCACAACAATTATTTGATCACTATTAAATTTATCAGTGTGTGGTGGTAATGTGGCACCCATACTAGTTTCAGTAATCCTGCCTTCTCGACCCCATGAATCCACTTCACCAGCTCCAATGCGGTGACACCTTAATCCTTATAGAATACCCTCTCCATGAAACTGTCAGTAGCTAGGTGGCGGAATCGCTCAGTATCCGCCAAGTCCCAATCCTCTAACTTTAGATGTGGGATGCATGCCAAGCGGAAACCTTCAAATGTGATCTGATCGGGTAGCAGAGGTGTATTTAGTAGAAATTTTCCCTCATCCAGGTCCTTTGGGACCTTCACCTTACCCCGACATGGAGGAATGTATTCCGGTAGCTTTGAGATATTGTGCACACCCTCAATGTCAATGTCCTCTATGCCTTCATATATACCCTCATCGAATTCTAGGTTTATAACCTTGCCTTTCTCCTATGCGGTGGCCTTTTCTTTCTTTTGGCGCTTCCTTGGTGACTCCCACACCAGCTGTGTCACTTTCTGTTTATCTTTCTTCGTCTTAGGCCCCTCTCTTGTCAACATAAGCCTCTGCCTAGTCGACCTTGGCGACTTTGGCACATCTACGGGAACCTCCACACCTATGATGTCAGGGTAAGCTACCTCAGAGGCCATCGATCCTCCATCACCTGCAGTTTCCATGGGCACCAACATCAGAATATTAAGAAGCTCCTGCATTTCCCTAGGCAACTTGTTAAACACCAAACTGGCCACCAAAGCCTCAAAGATCTCAAGGTCCATGCGCAACTAATAGCTCGACACATCAACTCTCAAAATGAAAAGTGTTTTTCGTTGGGCGGGCATTTGTAATTTATAGGAAAATTCAAATTCAAATCTGACCGTTCCCCCTAAAAGTCATTCATAAATGCTAGATTCGAAGTAAATTTTAAAATATCTCACATTTAAATCCCGCCTTAAATGTCCCCCCCCCCTTTTCTCCTCTTATCCATTTTATCACTGTCAAATCATGAACAGTGACCATAACAGTCACTTTCCAGCTACTTTATGTGGTCTCTCCTCCTATAGTGTAGCTCCCTTAATGCTTCTGCTAATGCTGTCACATCCCTCCATCCTGCGTAGTCCCCCAGTCGTGCAACCCCACAACCCAAGCAGTGTAGTTTATAGTCCCGCACCTCCTTTCGGTTGCTTAGAGCACTAAGATTGTGCTTCCATCATATATTCATCTAACTTGATCCTCGTTTTATGGCTTCAATTAGCTACCATATACCTTTCCGAGAAGCGAATCTCCATTCAGTTTCACTAGCTGAACTACTCCACCATCGGTAATCTCCTTGATGACATAGGGCCCCAACCAATGCACATGAAATTTTCTTGTAAATCTTTCAAACTTGTTGTCATGTTAAAAAACCAAATTATTTACCTTGAAGGTGTGTAGTTTGATGTGTCGATCGTGCCATGCCTTTTCGGGCTCCTTTTGAACTTGTTGATGGAATCCAACCAAAAATCAGTCCTCTTCAAGTTCAGTCAGCTGTGTGAGCCACTCCTCCATGGCTCTGAGTTCTGCCATTCCTATGAACACCATTATGCGTAGACTAGGTACAATATAATCCATTGAAATCACAAATTCTACGCCATAGACCAGCCTGAAGGGTGTCTGTCTAATCAGTTTCTTGCAAGTTGTTCTGTAATCGCATAACACCGCGGGTATGCGCACATCCCAATCATTCCTTTGTGCATTGCAAACCTTCGTCAGCGCATTCTCCAATATCTTATTAAATGCTTCGACCATCCCATTAGCTTGTCGGTGATATGGCATGCTCTTTTGATGATAAACTTGGAATTCCTCCATCAGCGCACTGATCGTTTCATTAAGGAAATCTATACCGTGATTTCTCATCAAAATCTTTGGGCAACAAAACCTAGTCAGCACATATTCAAAGAGGAACTTCAATGCTATTACCCCTATACAATCCTTTACAGGTTGCATCTCTGCCCATCTGGTCAAATAATCCATTGTGGTGATGATATACCGCACACACGTCTTCTTTCCTAAAGGTTGAATCGGGCTTACAAAATCAATTACCCATTTCTGGAATGGCTATAATGACACTTGTGGATTCAAAGGCAGCTCATCCCTCCACAATGGCCTGCCCATCCTTTGACATGCATCACATGCCTTACAATAAGCCTTGGAATCCTTATGCAATGTCGGCCACCACAACCTAGCGCGTAAAATCCTCTGTGTTGTTGCTTTTCCTACATAGTGTCCTCCCACGGATCCTCCATGAGCTTCATCGAGGATGTTGTTTCATTCAAACTCAGGCAAATATATTTTTAGTATTTCATTTGAGCCCATCTTATATAAAGGTCCTGCAATGACAAAAAATTATGTCGCGTGCACCACCAACTCCTTATTTTGTATACGCCTCTAGAGCCATTTTCGTCGTCAGGAAGTGTATGATATCTGCAAAGCGATTGTCTGTGACACGTACTATAAGGAGCTGCACATCAAGCAATCCTTCTTCCAAATTAGTAGGCTCCTCTCCTATTTCAATGCACGACATATGACCCGGCCTTGCATTCAATCGTCCTGGCTTCACAATGACTTTGAAATCATATTCCTTAAACAACAGCAACCATCTACATATCTTCCCCCCTAACACAGGCTTGCTAACTAGGTACTTCAATGCAGAATGGTCTGTATACATCTTTTAGTGTCCGCCTAGCAAGTAGTGTCTGAACTTCTCAAGTGCGTACACCATTTCCAAACCTTTGCACTCTGTCGTTGAATAGTTATTCTCAGCTTTAGACAACTTCCTACTTGCAAACAATGTAGGGTGATCCAACTCTCCCTCACCTGCCTATGTTAGTACTACTCCAAGAACGATACATTACACGTCCACATGCACATGAAATTCCTTCTTCCAATCCGGGAAGACTAGGATCAGTGTGGTGACCATCTTTTCCTTTAACATATCTAAGATTCGTTGGCATTCTTCATTCCAATAGAATGTAGCAATATTCTTTAGCACATTCTCCATTGGTGCAATAATCTGCGCATAACTCTTGATGAACTTTCTAAAGTATCATGTATGCCCCAACTTTGCACGCAACTGTCTCACACTTCTTGGCACCTCCAAATTAATTATAATTGTTTTCCTAGCTAGGTCGACCATTAATCCTTGTCTGCACACCACATGGCCCAACAAGATTCCGAAAGGAACACAGATCAAACATTTCTTCAGATTGAGCGCATTATGATACCTTTGGCATGTATCTAGCATCAAGCATAGGTTGGTGACATGGTGTTTCACCAGCACAAACACTGTCCAATCGTCAAAGTATACCTCCAGAAACTTGTGAATGAAGTCCTTGAATACCACAATGACTATGTGTGAAAATATCTTCGACTCATTCTTCAGTCCAAAAGGCATTACAATATACTGGAAGCATCCCCACTCAATTGTGAATGTCGTCTTACTTCTATCCTTCAACGTGATCTTCATCTAATGGTAACCCGAGAACCCATCAATGAATGAATATGCTTCCTGTCCCCCTATATTATCAAACACTTCATTGGTGAATGGAGTCAGAAAAGGATCATTCACGCAAGCATCATTCAACTTTATGAGATCTACACATATATTTATTTCATCCTTTTTCTTCTTTTCCTGAGCTACTATCGAGCTCACCCAATCAGATTCTTCCACTGGTTCAAGAATACCTACTGCAAGAATTTTATCCAAGCATAAACAGATCCTTTATTTATATTTTGGATTGAGGCAGTAAGCACTTTTCTTAATCAACTTCGCGTTTGGTTTCAGCATAATTTTCATAACTCCCATGTCCCCTATTATCCCCTTTAGATCTGAGAACTTTCTAGGGAACAATTTTTGGTATTCACAGAGAAAATTAGTGACCTTATCCACTATAGCATCATCCCAGTAGTCCCCTTATCTTCGCAAAATTCAGCTCCGCATCTGCCCCAATTTTGACTTGTCTTGTTTTAGTGACACAATGATATCTGGGTTTTCTATCTGCAGCCCCTCAACTTTGTAGTTTCCTTCTGTTTCCAAGATATTAATGTTCCTCAGGTCCTCATCTTCTTCTTCAGCAGTCACATTGTATCACTCCAGCACGTGGTGTAGCTGGGTGGTCCAATCTGGTTTAATCAAATCCAAGGGATCCTGCGGTATTATGAAGATTGCTGCTTTGACCTCCTGCAATGCTTCATCAATGCACTCAAATCCATCTTCAAAGTTGAATTTCATCAAGAATCCCTGTCTCAAAATACCCCATTCGTCCGTGCCATGGCGGAGCTCTATCTCCAAGTACCAATTCATAGGTATCACATCCAAGGTGTGACAGAACAAATGCACCCACTCTAGTTGTGGTTCATCTCCGTAAGCATCGGTCCATTTGGCCAAGTGATTGCATAGATCACTCCTTCCATCATATTTCTCTGTCAATCATACCTTCGGGCAAGCAAACTGCACCCTCATCATTCTTCCATATTCATGCCACCCATCAAAGTTGCCTTTATGCGTACCCCACCATCTTGCAGGCGTAGCACACAGTGCCAAGTCCAAGGCTTGGAAGCGATGCTTCTTTGCCACTTCCCTTTCAAATGCATCTAGAAATTTATCAACGTCAATTAAACCATCATAGTAATGTATAATTCTTACCTTCGAAGATATGTAGCGCAATGATTTGGTCATCATGTTACATCATAGCATAGATACTCCGTGCAATCTATTTTGCTAGTGTTCCAATTCCTCGTCTGAGTCTAATGTGCAGGAGCTTTTGTGGTCCCATGCAAGATGTCCATCAGCTGTCGAATTCACCCAATCTTGATCGCACACCGTTATCTTATAGATATGGTCCAAATCATCATCATTTTCGTAATTGCGGACAGGTTCAGTGTAGCGCAGTGCTTCTGCAGTGTCCAATGGTACTACTAAGTGGAGATATTTTCTTTCAAATGACATTGTTCGCTTATTCAAATTAATCACCCTATTCATTTTGATAGCCCATTCAATGCTAAGGAGCACAAGGTAGGGATTATTGTCATCCACAATCTCTATCATTTCAAAATCATCCAACGCGCTTGTGCCTTCGATATCGACTGTCACTTCTTGTAATCATCCCATGGGGATAATATTTTGCTAATTCGCCATCCTCAATTGAATAGGAGACCACTACAACGTAGGTCCCCCAATTCGTCAGACCCTAAATCCATAATGACCTGGTCCATTTCATATTCTCCTATCTATGTGGTGAGTCTCATCTCCCTCCCTGTTCTTGCCTTATGCTTACCAATATTTTTTACTACGCATGGTTTGTTTCTTTCCCGACACACTTATTTATCAGCTCCTCTAACCCCTTCACAGCCTTGATATCATGTAACAACTTCATACAGGTCTCCAAGAAAGTAGTAAGCATAGAAGGGTCGATCACTTCATCTAGATTTTCTTGACTTCCTGAGGTAGAGGCCTTAGCAAAGATTTTCTTTACTTCCATGAAGGTTTCCTTCAGGCACTCCAAATCAAAGCCAACCTCCTTTTTGGGAGCTTTGTGGACCCATTCACTTTCATCAGGCTTCTGTCCCTCATCTTTTCCATTCGTCATTCTACTCCGAAAATCGATGTTCGCATTAGGATCCTCTTCGCGAGGTTCAACCCCATCATCTATAGATTTTGGGTAGGCTACTAAGGCGGTGCCCCCTTTTCACGTATCTTAGCTAATAATACTGGTCAATCTTCTATTGTGTCATCAAACTTAGTGAAATATCTACACAACAGGTGTGTTGGGTTTGTTCATTCTCATGCATAGTGTCATGATCCCCCACAGTTGTAGCAAATTACTTTTCCTCGACCTCTATCCGTTCCTCCTCCACCTCACCTTGTTCACACCCCTAAAATTCTCCTCGCACTGCCCCAATGCCTTGATCCAGAGGCTGAGTATCTGCCTGCACCCTATATGCGGGCACTCTATCCATCATTAGCTCATAGCTACGGCAGTTATGCTCATCATGACCCACCAATTGACAGAAGTTGCAGAAGAGTTTTTGTTGTGTTTATACAAATTTCTGCAGCAGGTGACAATTACCTCTCATATGTTTTCCATCTGCCTGATGAATAGCACACCATAGTGTGGGCCCTGTACTTAGCCCTGCTTGGGCTTCTAGCTTCAGAGGCATCGTCACTCTTGCTACAACATAATTCACGAAGACTGGGTAGTAATCTTTATCATGCCCCTAGATTTTTCATTTCAGGCACCAAACTTCTTCACGCACTTCCGGTTGAACTGCTCTATCCTTCTTTAGACTTTGAAGCTCTAGGCAAAGGTTCTGCAACTATGCGTGAATCTGTTGAACCCCCAAATTAGGATCTTGCATCAGTGTCTCATGCAATGTCATTGCAATCTCTAGGGCTTCTGCCTAGGTCCTAATCTTTTGTTGTGATAAAGCAACCCTCGAATGAGGCAAGAGCGAAGCCACAAACCATTCGCAGTGTTGCCCATTTGTAAGATTCATGTTGGCTTTGTGGATCATGCACTTTAACCTCTTATCCAAATCCCAGGGTGTCTCACTAGGTTTCATCATAATCTCCTTGAATCCCACAATTTATTGAGCTTCAGAGTTAGGCCTGTTGAACTCCTTATTCAGCACAGTTTGAATATCTGCTAATGAAGCCATCGGGTTATGACTGCAGGACTTAATGTACCATGTCAGTGCGTGTTCCTGTAAAGTAGTGACCAACATTTATTTCTTCATCTGATCATCCATTATACCCTTAGCCTCCTATATGGCCCTTGCGATGAACCAAAACTGGTCTGGGTCCTCAGTTCTCAACCCCTTGAACACAAGAAATTTTATAGAATTCGCCACATTTCACGGTAGCGGAGGTGGCGGTGGTGTCGGTGAAGGTGTATGCAGCCGAGGTGAAGATGGATGTGGTGTGGGTGGATGGGGTATTCATGGAAACCCTTGTCTTATCAATTGAACAACGCTCTATAGAGAAGCTTGTACTGCTTCTTGGTCATCACTCAGAGGAGGTCCAATCAACGGGCTATATTTAGGGCCTGTTTTCCCTTTGTCCCTAAAGATCTTTCCACTTCATGTAGCTCCAAACATCAAGGTAACTACATAACACACTTTTCACACAAGAGCTTCTTAATCCAAGTATTTAAATACCTTAAATACTTACCTCACGGTCGCTTGAAGAAGCAACGCTCTGCTTCACTGTAACTGACCGAAGTATTGACCGCGAACTCTGTGATGAATCCTCCTATGATACGATCTAGCCATTGATCGATAGTTCATGCGATCTTATCTTTCGAGGCTTCCAATATCCACACTAACTCCAAGGTCCACACTATCGTACTATCAAGCGTCCACCTTCCTTGGCCATTTGCCAATTTAGCGATCCACTCATATAATTCAACTGGGAAGGAACATAAGAAGATTTCGTGTATCTCTGTGTACATATATCTGTCCAACCACTGTTCTTTCATCAATTGTGGATTCTTGTTTTCTTGCACCGCAAATTGGTGGATCTTTCTATCTAACCAGTCTGCAATTTCTTTCTTAGTTGGATTCTAGTGATGCGACATCATACATCCCTTTATGCAAATCCCGGTCCCGACAACGGAACCATTTGTTGGCTTAGTGGGCCCTAACCCAGGTTTAGTGTTAATTAGCCAAGAAAATCCCTACATTACTGGCCCTTTCGGCATCAATCCATGGAGCACAGATTGAACTCTCACTTGAAGCAATATGTGGGGATGTAGGAACCAAGTTTCCCCACCCAAAGATGGTAGTGATGTCATTTTGTACCCTAACCTTGCCTTCACATAGATCAATAATCCTTTTAGGGCTTATTGATATACTTCTCTTATCTGGCTTCTAAACCTTCACAAAGGTCTACGATCGTCCTTTGTGGACCCTAAACATGTGATTTATCTACTTATGTGCTTTTGTAAGTGTTCTTACCTCTGTATTTACCCCCATCTTCTTAAGTATCTGATAACTTCAACATGTATTAAGATATTCTTCGCGTAAACAGATATTATTACCTGGGTTCATATAACAAAGCAAAACATATAGATTCGCACATCAATATAGCATTAAATCATAAACCCAATGTTCTTCATAACATAATCACATTCATTCATAACATAAGTAAATAGACAAAACACAGATAATTCCATAAAAATCTTCTTTATTAATGCTTCAGATCTTTTTTTACAAACTCTAACTACCCTGCACACATAGTTGTAGGCATACGCGCACTCAACTGTGGACATCTACCCCAGGCCTCTATGCACACAGATGCAAAGCCTCTTTCCTACGCTAAGACTCTTCACTTTTAACTCTTAGTAACCTATTACATCAACCTCAAGATAGAAATTGAACTAACACTATCTTAGAATCTTCTAAGACTTCCCTTTTTATAAAATCCCATGGTCTGTGGACCACAGGTAGATCTCCTAAAGCTGACATGACTTACATAAACAAAGATCAGAAACCCTTTATGAAACTTTACATCTTCGCGCTCCGTGACCAAAAAATGCAGAGACTTTACACTTTTTATACAAAACTTAGGATTTCTTCCCCAAAAATTGGGCTTTTAATCCCGAAATTGACTCTAGGGGACTTGTTCCCAACAATACCCACAAGTAGGGCTTGTTGGGAATATTACTCCTCATTTGGCCAACGAGTTGAGGGTGTACAACCTAAGGCGATTATGATGTAGGTGTTCTACCACATGACTATTCATGGTCATCAATGGGGAGAGTAGTAGGCAATAGGATGGGTTGAGATAACCCGATAAGATTCTGAATTGAGGGTAAGCTCCTTAATGAAATTCCAGGGTCGAGGGTGTACTCCCCTATGTGATGAGTTATCCTATTGCTCGGTATGGGTGGAAGCTATTACTCCCCGTTGTGATTCTAGGTTGAGATGCACTCCCTGATGATATGCTCTCTGATGATGATTAATGATGATCCAGGTAGTAGCCCACTGGAAGAGATTCCAGATAACATCCTGGTGAAAATAGGGTGGTAGCTTGAGCTCCCCTCCAGTATCAAATTCGTCTTCTTCTAGATCCGAGAACGTTCAACATACGAGCATGTGCAATCAAGAGATAAGTAGGAATAAGAAAAGCATAGATCGAGATGTACAATTATTATTTGTGATAATGAGACACTTGAGACAGATAGGGCACGATGACTACATGAGAGATATTATCCATGATGATACGTGATGACACTTAAAGATTCCATATTGGCATATTGTTTGATGGACATATATTGGAAGGTGGAATTCTCTATAGTTGAGAGGGAGTGTTAAATTTTTCAACTGTGGTCAAATTCCAACTTGGACATCACAAATGATCAAGATAATGATTTCATTAAATTCCTCTTTTCGAGAGGACCAAAATGGACCTAAAGATCACCTAATTTGGTTAAGAAGAAGTTAAGTTTTGAATTATTTTATCCATACATACATTATGGAATGGGTCAGCTCTAACCACATGGGTAGTTTGGGTAAATCTTAACCCCAAATTAACCCTTAAGAAAGCCTATAAAAGGAAGTGACCCCAAGTTCATTTCAACACATCATCTTCCTATTCTTTTATTATGTCTTGGCTCGCATAGGTACATCAGAAGGAGTTCGTACAGGGTCTGAAATCACATGCAAAAGGTTCTCTCTGTGTTTTGGTTTACTAGATCTTGGTCGTTGGCATAGAACATGATATTTTTGTCCCTGGTCACAGGCACTGAGTAAGCAAGGGAGGGACTTTGTCTCTCTGGTCACTCAAATTTAATTTAGTGAGAGCGGCTCTAGGTTTAGAGGCATATCAAAAGGTTCAAGTCTCGTATCGCTTACACAGAGTAGTCATGGGAGTGACTAGGACATCGGGGATGCTCGCACAACAACAGTAAGGGAGTGACTTTGGGTTTTAGTTGTATTATGCCACATTCACACACATAAAGGCTTCTTGAGAGTGACTTTTCAGCTATATTCTCTTGCATATAGTATCAAAAGGTTTAGAGGCAGATCAAAAGGTTCAGGTCCCCAGTCGCTCACACAAAGTAGTCATGGGAGTGACCAGGACATCAGGGATGCTCGCACAACAAAAATAAGGGAGTGACTCTAGGTTTTAGCTGTATTATGCAACAATGACACACATAAACGCTTCTTGAGAGTGACTTTTCATCCATATTCTCTTGTATACAGTATCTGAGAGAGCGACAAGAGAGTTTCAATTGCACACACAGAGTGTTGATGAGAGCGAACCACGTTCATATATAGGGTTTGACATCTTGGATTTAGTTAACTTCAGTGATCTGATAGATTGAGGTTTCTCTCTGCTGTTATCAAAATTTGTAGATCTGTAGATCTGATTTGTTAGTATCTGTTGCAAACATATGTATTGGGCTCATTGATAGTGACAAAAATGCTCAACAATTTTCAGCATAGTGAAAAAAGTATACAATAGTTGACATCAGTTTGTGACAACACATTACAGTCATTAGAATGAAGGTTTTGAGTCCTAGCATGATTAGATATGTTTCATGGATATCCTTACCTTGTTACTGCATAGATAAAGTTATGGATCATTGTACTCTCTTTTTCTACATCATTTGATGACGATTTAAGAAGAAAAAGATGTGCAAGGGTTTTCCCCATAGTGGGTTTTACCCTGGTCTCAGACCAATTTTGGTGTCTCTATATGTGTGCATGCTTTCTTCTACTATTCCTTTTATATTCCACTGCATTGATGATGATGGTGATGTTGTTTATTTCTATGTAATTGCATATGCTGATGTATAAAGGTGTAGATATGAATAATGTAATGATGATATGGGGTGAACTTAATGTATTAATGATAATATGCAATTATCAAAGCAAAGAATAATGTCGCCCTAAGAAAATTTAACAGGTTGGGACAAAGTGTGCTTGATCTACATTCAAGCTTTTTCTAATAAATTCCACTGTAAATATTCTCATGGGCATAAAGCATGTATGATGGGATCTCTGCTCCATACAATCTGATTTCTACATACACATGAACCAATCTAAAACTTTCAAATATTTTCTCAATTGTAAAAGCGATTGAACCTTTCGTAAAATTCTCAGAGGAGTAGTATTATTGATGATTTTATAGACAATTGACATGAAAGAAGCAATGTAAAAAGAGGAGCCTTTATTATTCTTTCTACACCTGATCATATTAATCCAATTTATCATTGTTTGCTTCTTCTTATCTATATCCATGACATTGAGACCCAAATCCATGAATTGGTGAACATGAATATATAAGAAGAGGTATACCATCAAGGAAGGAAACTCAAATTACCCTAAAATACTGAAGTTGAGAAATTGTATATTAACGGAATATTCCCAAAACGTGGGAATATCCAACACAATGCAAGGTTGCATCACTAAATGGAAAATCCCTAAGGCTTGAAAATCAATCAATGTGGTATTATCTCTTCCTAAAATTCCCATAATTATAGATAAAACTGGTCTGACATTTAAAAAAAAACAAACTATGGGAAATTTTGTCGACTCTAGGGGAAGAACAACATTTGGAGGCAAAATTAAGCTATACAATGTACTTCTATCCTTTACTGAGAGGCTCTGGTAGACAAACAGAAGGGTTTCATCAGAAATTGTTGTATAATTATCAGAGTGGGAAAAATCCAGGGCTTGTGAATCAAGAACAAAGAAATGTGCATAATGTTTTCACCAAGAGAATCCATTACATAACATATTTGTGGATATAAAGATGCGCTTAACCAACTGATGAATTCTGGGAAAAATTAAGTTTGAGGGATAATTGCATTGAATAATGTTTTGACAGACTTCTATTAAATTTAATGGACAAGAAGGGTTGAAAATATCATGTTCCATGTCCATTAGGGGTATATGGGTGGAAGAAAGTGATAAAGTAGGTTTTTTGGTCATTTTCATATTTACTTTCAAAAACACGAGGTAGTTTAAAACTCTAAATAGTAAATACCTGGTAGTTCTAAAGTGGATTGATGACGAAGTCAATTTTCAATGGTCGTCAAGAGAAACAACTCGACCTTGGAGCGAATATGGCAGATAAAATGGAAGAAATGAGTGAAATAAAGGTTTTTATAAACAAATGGAGGAAAAATTATAATTAAGGTAATGGAGAGTCGAGAGAAAAGAATGTGGAAGTGATCTAGGTGGATATTGGTGGCCACCAACCTATTCCACCTAGACCTCTAGTCAGTTTCATTTGTTTCCTTGATTATAACAACATTTACTATTTTTAGTAGTCTTTTCAAGTCCTAAACTTCGAGAGTTATTTTGACCACTAAACAAATTTTTTTTTATGTCCATAGTAGGCTCGTGGCCATAGTTAGGGCCATATGGAAAATCCTATAGTAGTCTGATAGATCTTTCAAATGTCGTATCGTATGTGCCAAAAGAAGATCATATGACCAAGTTACGACCCTGGGAAGTTGGCTTACCAACTAACCCTAACGAGGCCCACAAACTCTTGTTGTTTCATCTCCTAGGGTTAGGGTTTTGGTTTTGTAGGGTTTTACCTTGTTGTTCAATAATAAAAATTCCCTCTAGCCTCATTGTAACACAGTTCAGAGGCATGTAGTCACCACATCTCTTCTCAAAGGTAAGCTACCATCACCCGAGTTACTTTATTTCCATTTTGTATTAAGCATGTTTCAGTTCTTTGATATTAATGAAATGAAGTTTTATTTTTGCCACATCTCTATGTTTGTGTTTATATATGTATTTTTTTGTGTTCCTACATAAGTTTGGATTAGTGGTATCAAAGAGGTTTACTCTTTCTCTTTTTTTCTTTGCATGTCCCCAACGAGATCAGGGTATAAGGAGTTTAGTTGAACCTTTGCAAGACCAACCTCACAAACCCCGATGACCTCCCATGGCAGAAGAAAATAAATACGAGGGGGTAGGAGATACTTTGAAAATATTGCTTGAGGAGGCCCTCAAGCAATAGAGGAATGTGATGATGGATAAATTTTCCTAGATCTTTCGGCGACTACCCACACGTAATGCATCTTCATCGAACAACCACTATGGAGGTGCCACTCCTTTCAAGGTATAAGTTAACTTTCATATTCAAATATTTGAAGGCCAGATAAATGCAGACGTCGTAGATAGATTGTTAAATCTGTTGGAAGGATATTTTTCAGTTCATGAATTTTCCAATCAGGGAAAGAGTACTTTTGCACTCCTCAAAGCCACCCCACATGTAAAGGATAGGTAGGAAACCTACCGTGAACAAAAGGACAAGAGGGAATCCTCACTGTTTTTAGTCACAACCACTTGAAATTCTTTCTGAGACAACCATCGAGGAATAATATTACCCTCTCGGGAGCTATAAAGATAAATACATAAAGTGGACCATGGTACGGTAGGGAAGGGATCATAATGTGGCGGAGTTCACAAATATTTTCCATACCCTTCGCATGAAGTTGAGTATCAAGGATTTTGAGCGGCATTTAGTACTCAAGTACCGCGACTTTCTACACAAGTACATCCAATATGGGATGGAGTTCCTAGAAATCTCCTCACTTGGCACCACCTATCAATACACTATCAAGAATGAGCATAAATTTAAAGAAAAGAAGAAAGACTTTGGATTTGCGAATTTGAAACAAGGGAAAGGTGCCCACAAATTGGAGAATAAAGGACAAAACCAAAGAAAGGTGTCCTAGGACAACCCACCGAAGCCACAAGTAAAGAACAACACCATGAAGACAAATAAGGACATATGGAAATGATGTGAGTTACATAAGAGCCCCACTCACAACACAATTGAGTGTTGAGCCAAGAAGTCACTAGTGGCTGAGCTGAAGGCTTTCGAATCAGATGCATGTTTCAAATTTGAGCTAGAAAATCACAAGGGGAATGAAAAAGGGAAGAAGATTATTGATGTGGAGTCTACTGCCACCTGCCACCACCAAGATCCAAAAGGTTGAGCTCGAAGATCCAAAGGAGGGCGAGCAACTCTTCCACTCAAAAATGTGGGTGAAGGGTTCTTTGCTACAGTTCATTACTGATAGTGGAAGCCAAAAGAACCTCATTTTAGCAGAGGTCATGAAGCAATTGGGCCTACCGACCACACCACACCCATATTCGTACACCATAGGGTGGCTTCACCAAGGGTGAGATCTCCGTGTCATCCAACAGTGCCACCCTCCCTATAACATTAAGCCCTTCACATATGAGGTATTGCTTGATTTTGCTCCTCTTGAAGTTTGTGATGTATTATTAGGCCAACTATACTTGTGGAAGCTTCATGTTGTGGATGAGTCTAGGCCTCACACTATCATTATTTATTTGGAAAATAATTTATACAGGATACCAGAGGTACCACTGCCTACCGCCATCCCTTTGATCTCTATGAAGCAATACAGTAAGATCTTTTCCTAGTCTAGGAAATTTATCTTCCTTATGATTCGCCCTCAGGGCAAGAAGAATATTGTGGCCACATCCACATCCTCTAGGCAGGGATCCTCCACATGACAACAACATATGGATAAGGGTATCCCTACACTGCTAGGTCAAGCACTCAATCGATCTGACCCCGCGCACTTTGCTACCCAATGAATCGATCTAACGACACTTTGTTTTGGAGAACAATGAAATTAAGAGGCACATTCAGGAGCTATTGTAGAAAAGGCACATCAGGCCAAGTTCATCACCTTGTGGAATCTCGACCGTGTTGGTACAGAAGAGAGATGGTACTTGAAGACTCAGTATTTACTATCAGGCACTGAATAAAATTACTGTCCGGAATAGGTATCCAATCCCACGGATTGATGACCTTTTGGACTGACTCAAGGGGGAAATATTTTAGCAATATTGACTTGAAGTCCGAGTACCACCACATACCAGTTCAACCCTCTAATGTGTGGAAGACTACCTTCAAATCGAGGAAGGGCCTTTTCGAATGGCTATTTATGCCTTTCGGGTTAACAAATTCCTCTACAACCTTCATGCAGTTGATAGACGACATCTTGCGGCCATTTACCAACTTGTGCATGGTAGTGTACCTATACGACATCCTGATCTTTAGCTAGAGTTGGAAAGAGCATGTACACCATATCTGATGGGTCTTCCAAACCCTACGACAACACAAATTCTATGCCAATTTGGAGAAATTCACTTTGGGTATGACTCAGGTTCAATATCTAAGGCACATCATTAATGAGTGGGGTGTGCATGTGGACCCAACCAAGATACAAGTTATTCAAGATTGTCCAGCCCCAACCAATCTAACAAATATCTTCTTTTTTCTAGACCTTTCCAATTTCTATCACAGGTTTGTGTTGGGATTCTCTCATATCGCTTGGCCTTTGATTTAAGTCACCAATGGTAGAGCGAAAGAAAATTTCTTTTGGTTTGAATCCCAAAAGCAGGAATTTGTTAGGTTCAAGCATCACCTCTGCTCTGCAATGGTGCTCACATTACCAGACCTGCAACAACCATTTAAAATTGAGACAAATGCTTCTGACTATGCTATTCGTGTAGTTGTTACCCAACAAGGGCATCTGGTGGTGTATCAAAGTGAGACACTTTCACATATAGTTTGAAAGTATCTCACTTATGAAAAATAGATATACTTTACTATGTAGGCATGTCGACAATAGAAGCATTACATTTTAGGGAAGGAAACAGTCGTCCACATAGACCACCGACCCCTACAGTTTATAAAGACACAAGGGAATTTGCAGAATGATCGCCATGAGAAATGATCCACATATTTGTAATAGTTCCATTTTAAAATCAATTACAAGAAGGAAAACACCAATAATGTTGCAAACTATCTCAACCGACCACTGGTCATGGCATTGGCCATTGTGCTCGATTTTTGAGAACATGAGACTTCGAGGTGGCCACATCTTTACAAGAGCGATCCAAAATTTGGAAACACCTACCAAATGCTCCTAGAATGCAAGAAAGTTCAAGATTTTCACCTCAAGGGTGCACTACTATGCCACATGGGACACCTATGTGTTCCTAAAAGTGAGCGTGACAAGATGATTTGGGTGGCACACTACAGTCGGGTCACTGGACACTTTGGAGTAGAGAAAATAGTGGCAGTGCTACAAAAGTATTTTTATTGGTCAATCTTCCACAAGATTTTAGGAAGTACATCAGTTCTTGCATTGTCTGTGCCATTTCAAAACCAACAATAAAGAAGCAAGGCCTACATACCTCTCTCCCTACTTGTAGTCGGTCTTGGGAATCCATCTCCATGGATTACATGTCAGGCATTCCTTCTACTAAGCATGGCAACGACTGTGTGTTCTGGGGCATCGACAGTTTCTCTTAGAAGGCCATTCTTTCACTCTCCAATAAGAGTATCATAGCAGAAGCCACTGCTAAGCTCTTCTCTAAACAAGTGTGGGTACATTTTTGGATCCCACAGTCCATTATCTCATATCGGGATAGAATATTATTGAGTACATTTTGGTCAAGCCTCTGGTCGATGCTAGATACCAAGGTCACTAAGTCCACAACCTTCCACTCCCAAATTGATGCCCAAATAGAGGTTGTCAACAGGATGATCGTGCACATTTTGAAAATTTATAGCTCGAACATCCACATACATGGGATAAAAGCCTCCCCTATGTCCAGCACAACTGCAACAGAGCTCTCCATAGCTCCACTGGCCACAACCCTTTTCAGGTGGGGTTGGGATTCCAGCCACTATGTCCCATTGATGTGGCCATACCATTTGCAGCTACTCAAGCAGATTCGGCTCATGTCCAGTTCGAAGCTTACTGGGCTAACAACATCATTGAGCGCATTCATCACATCCAGTAGCGGTTCCATGACATATTGGACAGAGACAATGCTAAGTACAAGCATCACCATGATTAGCATCGAGTGCCACATAAGTTTCAGGTGGGAGACAAAGTTTGGTTACATTTGCAAAAGGAGCACCTCATTGGGCCTCACAACAAGCTTTACCTGCTCTGATATGGGTCGTACACCATCACCAAGGCTGTAGGGGACATTTCCTTCGAGCTCAACATTCCACCATTCCTTGGTCGACGCCCAGTATTCAATGTGGACTGGTTGCCACCATACTTTTCTGCATTGTTGTACACATCCGACATTGAATAGCAAATAACACTAACAAATCTCAACCCAAATTGCATTGACTAGGCCAAAATTGATGGGATCATGGACACACGGATTAAAAACACTCTCCAACAAAGGATCTAGCTATATCGAGTTGTCAAAGTAGACCAACTCCTTCACCAGGGGCCAGGTTTAACATAAATTTCCTCACATCATGAAGGCTTTGCACGCAATGGGGACTATTGATTTCTAAGGGGGGAGATTTGATCCAGCTGGATATTGGTGGCCACTTGCCAATTCCACATAGGCCTCTAGTCAGTTTTGTTTGTTTCCTTGAGTATCGCGACATTTACTATTTTTAGAAATTTTTTCAGGTCCTGAATTTCCAGAGTTATTTTGACTCCCTAAATGAAATTTTTTGAGGTCTACAGGAGGACTGTAATGATAGGTAGGGGCCTACGGCAAATCCTGTAGTACTCAGAGAGATATTTCCAATGAGGTATCGTACGTGCCAAATGGAGATCATATGACCAAGTTACGACCCTGAGAAGTTGGTTGCCCAACTAACCCCAATGTGTTTAGGGTTTTCCCTTGTTTTTCAATAATAAAAAGGCCCTTGAGCCTCATTGTAACATTATCCAGAGGAATGCAATAGCCACATATTTTATCAGAGATAACCTACAATCGCCCGAGATAATTTATTTCCATTCTGTATGTAAGCATATTTCAATTCTTTGATAATAATGATGATGAAGTTTTATTTATGTTGCATCTCTGTGTATGTGTTTATATCTGTATTTTGTTTCATTATTTCATAAGTTCGGATAGGAAGGGTGACGTAGCAGCCAACATGGCAAGTAATGTGGAAGTGTGGTGGGTGAGGTGGCGTGAGGTGGAGTGATGTGGAAGTGAAGATGTGGAAAGCGGCCTTAGGGGCACCCCTGATGGTAACTAGTTTTGTCTCTTTGTGTCATCGGGGTTGATCACAGTCGTTGATCACCCCGATGTTGAATTTTCAAAACCACTTACTCGGGGGCACCCTACAATATAAACGTCAAGCTAGTTATAATGTCGGAGCCGGTGTAAGCGCAGGCCCAATGTTGGTATGTCGATGTTTTTTGTCAACTACGTGCTTTATAATAATTTTCTTCACTTGGCACTCGCAAAGCTAGCCCACTCCCTTTAAAATATAGCTTTGTTTTATTAACCCAAACTTTGGGCTTGCACCGTAGTCCCAACGCAACTATAGTCTATACTGTTTTTTAGTATATATATATATATATATATATATATATATATATATATATATATATTATTTCTTTTTATGATTTTATACTTTTTTTAAACTAAAAATAAAATGACTACAACATATTTACAATTTGGTGAAAGATTCGCCAAAAAATTATATATACATATTATATTATTGATAAAATCACCTTCCATTTTTCTTATGTATCATGGGGATTTATCCATTTATTATAAATATAAATTTAAGGGGGTTGCCCTTGGGAATTGAACCTTAACCAATAGTGAAAAACTCGAACTTCCCACCATTAGGTGCAACCCCTTTGGACTTAATAACAATTATTTTTGAAAAATAATCGATCAAAAATTTTGAACGCAAATTTCCATACTTGTGGGTCATATTGGAGAAGTAGTTTAAGGACAAAATTGTGTTTGTTGATTTTTTTCTTCTTGTCCTTGATGATGGGTGAAGTGTTCACTAGAATTTCAAACATTTCAACTCCTTATCACATAATTTTCTCCATAAACTATTTCAATATGATTTTTGCTTCTTTTAGATGATGATGAGAGAAGTGTTCACCCAAAACTTCAGATATTTCGATTTCATTCCACTCATAATTTTCTCCAAAAACTTTTTCAATAAATTAAAATAATATATTAATTTATTTTATCAATTTTTATATTATTATTAAATGATATAAATATAATTTGTTTGTGTAATTATTAATTATTTAAAACATAAATCTATATTTTAATAATAACCTTTTTATTAAATATAAATTATGAGTCAGTTGTTTCAACATTAATCGTTAAAAGAAAGAATTATCTTAAGTTATAAATATTAAAAGTTAAAATAAGTTTTACTCTTTCGAATTAAAATATAATCGCCTTGTAATTTACAGGGCTGTGCAAGTTCAAAGAGCCAATGACATAAATATGCGTCACATGCGCAAAATTAGACAGAAGGCTGCCGAAACAAATGACACGTTTAGTTATTACATTAACGTACATAATAAAGTTTCGCTTGCTCCGACATAAATGGAGCACGTGGATCACATGCCGCTGCCAAAGGTAAGACAGATAGACCATTATCCTAGCAGACTTTTTCTCTAATCACCGCCAGACTCTAGGGCGCTAAATTTCATTTCCAGTCCAAACTCCCAAACAACTCTCATCTATTTTTACTTAAATTTACTCGTAAATGGCAAAGCAATAATCGGATACAGTGATATGAGGTTCAACCGTAAATTTCTGGGGTCTAATTAGTTAGATGAGGGTCGGCTAAATTTCATTGAGTATATATATGATTTATTGTGTTTTAGTTAGAACAGTAAACGATCCTATAACAGATGTCTCAAAGCATAAATTTCCTACTATTATACAACTTACAAATAACCTAAAATCAGAATAACTCTCACAGTTACCAATTGTCCTAATTTTAAAAAAATAATTCCATGCACATTTAGCACGCTGCTAAAACCGTCCTTACTGCTAATATGATGGGCAATGTTCCGTCGTTTGTCGGAAACGTTCCAGATATCGGAATTCGTGTCGGCTTATTTGACCAGACTCCACGAGAGTAACGTGCGTTGAACTTTTGGAAGGAAAAAACCCCTCTACTTAGGCTGCCATTAGTGATATCACATGTGAAATATACATCTGCAACTTGCAAGGCCGCCTCTTCTACTCACGTTTTCTTGATTCCTGCTTCTGCCTGTCGATTATTTATCTTCTTATGCATCGCAAAACAATTTACATCAATTTACATTAGTAGGCGCTTGGAATGATCCAAGAAGTATCAGAGATTCGGGAAAAGATAGATTGCATTGGAAATTTTGGCGGTTTATCAGAACGGCTGAGTTTGCAAGCTATGTCGCCAAGTGAATCTGAAGGTTTCGATGTTCTGAGCGTTCAGAACGCCTGTAAAGAGGGAAAAGGCGTAACTGGCAGTACTATTTTGAAATACGGCCCCGGAAAACTGCTAGCCAAGCCGAGATGTATGGTTTCTTTTGCAAACTCCTTGAATTTGTCTCTCAATTTTATTTTCAGATAGCTTTGTGCAATATGCCGTCTTTCTTTAAATTTGTTTTCTGTTCTTGTTTTGGAAGAATGAATTTGGCTGATTTTGAATCTATCTTTGATGAATGCAACAGTACAAGATTTGTTGCGCATAAAACCGCAGATGATGCAAAAGGTGTTTTCTTCGATCGGACTTGCAGAGGACAAGAAAGCCGATTTCGCTCATGTAAACCATGAGGCCAAGGGCTTTAATGGACGTTCTGAGCTATCAATTCATGCTGAAATGATGGAACTATTTCCATTAACCACTGGTTTCAATTTAAGTACAAAAGTTGAGGAAAAAGATATTGCCGTGCCTTTTGCGATCCGCCAAACCGATCCAGCGTCGAGGTATTTTTATGTCTAGACCTTTATATCTATGAATTCTTGATAATTAAGTTAAATAAAATGTTGGAAGAAGTTAAATGTGTTCTTTTGCACTATTTGCAACAGATCTGACCTTTAAATTTATGAATTCTTGATAATTAAGTGAAATAAAATGTTGGAAAAAGCTTAAGTTTGCGTTCCTTTGCACTATTTGCAGCAGATCTGTTCCAGCAAAAGCTCCGGAGCAGCAGTCGACAGCTCAACTCGCTATGTTTTATAACGGAATGGTGAATGTTTACGATCTGCCGGCTGAGAAGGTATTATTTTGATCCAATGAACAAATATAACCAATTGACAACAAATTTCATATATTTTTTTTGGAATTTTAGTACTTTTGGCCTTATTTGATTAATCGCAGACTTGTTCCATCATTTTCGTGGCAGGCTGAAGCCATTTTGAGGTTCGTCGGTGATAATAGCTCGAGTAAAACAATAACGCCTCACATTAACTGCAATAAAATCAAACATTTACTGAAATCACTGCCTTCCAACCCTGGATCGAACGCTGACAATGATGAAGATCCACCGGAAAGACTTGCCACAGGTGAGACGCAGATCGTAGATATTTTATACTGAAAAACTGTGGCTAAGAGTATTGATAGAATGTGAGAGGGTAGAAAACAAGGTTTTCTGAAGTTAATTGAGGGCAGGTTTTGGGAATATTTCATAATTTGGCAGAAGTAAGGTTAATTTTTTGTTTCCAAAATCTAAAACTTAAATAACAAAAATCTACCCTTTTGAAAATTTGAAATAGAAAATTGTTTTTAACATTGTTTATTGTTTTGTTCTCAGGTCTGGAAATTGTCCGAAAATTATCTGTTCAACGCTTCCTCCAAAAGCGAAAGGAGAGGTAAGCAAACTGTAGATTTTTACAATCAATTCTCTATATCGAGTATATAGAATAGCAAATCCAACTAAAATTCATTTCCTGATAATTAGTTTTGCTTTTATGCTTAGATGATTTAATAGGCAAATGTGTATTAAAGCGATTAGCTGTTTTGGTGCAGAATCAAAAGCGTGGCTCCTTATACGAACATGAACACTGCGTCATCGCCTTCGAAAGCAGAAGACACTATCATCCTCTCGTTGGCTTGTCCCTCACATTGATTTTTAAATGTCGGTGGGTGCTTCTGACTATGAATGACACGACGCGACATTTTCTTTAGTAGGTCAACCGAACTGTTTTCGTCGACTTTCATCGGAGCCAGCGAACGCGTTTTCCCCTGAGTACAGCATGACTGGCTAATCGGGTGGGCTGCAGAAGAAGAAAGTCCTTTTTGCACCGGTTGTTCTTGTGCGCAACCAATATATGTAATATTATAGGGCTACATGGCCATTAATGGGACAGGTACCATATGTATGTGTCCAATAATGTATTTGTCTAACAACGCTGTTCGACCCATTAGCACTGCCTCGCTCATTAATGACCTTATAACATTATATATATTAATGGCCATTTTTGTCTCATCATGATTAATGACCTTATAACATTATATATTAATGGCCATTTTTGTCTCATCATCATGATGTAATTGGACTTTTTTTCTTGAATTTGCTAATCAATTTTTTATTGACCATTTTTTTTTTCCACTGGAAAAAATCGTAATTTTTTATTATGATTGAAAAATTATATATTGTAGACGTTGTCAGCTTATGGTGTATTGTTCTTTGCCACTAAGGGCATTTTCAAAATTGTTGTTCAGTTTGTCAAAAACTTTAAGTTCATGTTGCAGTGATCACCACTTCAGTCACTATCTAATAAAATAGTAAAATAAAAAACTATAAATATGTTTGTCATCTACAATAGTTCCACATATACCACACAGGGTGATGTCTTTGCTGAAGGTCTAAGAATATATACAAGAATATATAGCCTGTGTGAAAATATACAATGTATGAGCCATGCATGTCCATCAAAAATGGAGCCAAAAAATTGTAATCTAGGGACTCTCTGCCCTGTGGTAGTTTTGATCATTGTAGAGCCAATGACAGTAACGATATTCATTGGAGCCTCTCTCCTCCTGTGTCATCCACTCTCCTCGGGGAAGTACTGTGGCCTCCTTGGAAAGCCCATCAGCACTACTGTTATGTTCCCTGTAAATGTGATTACATGAAATAGTGTTAAACTGAGCTTTGAACAAATTCACTTCATCCAGAATATTACTGAGTGTGTGTGAGTGACAAACAGTAATATTATTGAACCAATTAACTATGATTTTTGAGTCACCATGTATGTTTAAATCCATATAGTTATGACCCAATGAAAAATGCAGTAGATGACGGAGTGTAATGAGCTCTGCAAAATTATTCGTTCCCTCGCTAAGCCTGGTCTTTACTTTGTAGAAATGTTGTTCATTAATGTATAAAATGAATCCTCTGCCACATCCATGGTGTTGTGCAGCACCATCAAAAAATGCCCAAGGAGAGTTTTTGTCAATAGGTGCACGATCATGTGGTCTACGAGGCCGAGATTTGTGAGGCTCAAGCATCTCGTGATAGGCAGATACGATTCGGGCTTGTAATATGCGGCCAACAAACATGTGTGTCCTAGAAAATAATTCGATTTCGAGCCAGCCATAGATGCCAGCAGATGATTAAGGGTAGACATTTTAATTTAGTGCCATGATGAAGATTGCACCAGTTTTCCCATGCTCAACTAATGTTTTCTCCCTCCCATTTCCCGGTAATATGAATTGATGAGGAGATATTATGCCATAGATTGATTAGAGAATTACATTGAAGGAATAAATGAAAATTCGATTCAAAATAATTCTTGTACAAGACACACTAGTGAGAGCCATGGAAAGATCAGTGAGAGAGTGACTCTCCTGTGGGAACTTTATCTCTGAGAATACACCAAAGGAACAGTCTTGTTCTTGGGGGCGATACAAGTTTCCAGATACTCTTCCACCAAAATGTTGTCTGCTCTAGTTGTTTGTGTGAAATCAGATTGAGATATCTGGCCTTTGGAGAATAAATGCCATTCTTAGCAAGACTCCAGATGAGTTCATCTGGTCCTTCCTTGATCCGGATGTGTGATTCACACAGTGCATTTATGTATTCATGCCATCCTTGATGCCACTGTGGTGGAATATTAAGTTGCAAGGCGGATTTCCATCCTTGTGTGAATATGCTGGTGTTCAGTGGATCCACTACGTGTGTTATAACCTTTATCTCATGAGAATGAAGGTGCTAGATGAGTTCTCTTGATAGCTGGAATCTACCTTCTCCCCCAGTCCAGGGATCCATTCCAATGCGAGCCTTTGATTCGTCATTTATTCTCCAAACGAGATCGTTTCTAATGCTAGGCAGGGAGTGTAGGAGGGCCTTCCACACTGATGAAATACCAGTTCTAGGCCAGCTCGGCATACGGACCCAATCCATAATTTGATGTGGCCAAATGTACTTGTGATATGAAATTGTAGTCCATAGATTCTGCCCAGTCAATAGAGTCCAGCCCATTTTTGTAGCCAGGGCTTGTGCAAATAGGGGTAGGTCTTTTAGCCCCCATCCTCCACATTTTTTAGGCAAGGCGACCTTATTCCAACTGACCCAAGCAAAGATCTTTTTGCCTTGGTGGCCATTCTAGAGATATCTACTACAAAGTTGTTGCAGTCGAGCCAGAATGTTTTTGGGGATCCATGCTAATGCCATCCAGAAAACAGGGGTGGCCTCAAGAACATATTTGATGAGTACTAATCTGCCAGCTCTGGATAATTATCTATGACTCCAGTTAGAAAGCCTTTTCTCTAGCTTGGTGACAAGCTAGACCCGGTCTGCAATTTTCTGGCTGAGAAGCTTAATCCAAAATCCTAGATATTTGAACCCCCTATCCAGGGGTATGATGCAATAAGGGAAGTGCTGTTGTCCAAGTTGAGACTCCTGGATGGAAGTGAGGGCTGAGGTGATGGTAGATTTCCCATGATTAGCCTGCAAACCTGTAGCCGACGAGAAGAGGGAGAGAATTTTGGAGAAAGAGAGAGTGTCTCTTATACTCCCATCTAGGAAAATGAGAACATCATCCACAAATAGGAGATGAGTGAGAAGCAGGAGTCAGATATCTTAAGGCCACGAAGGTTGCCATCTCTTTTAGCAGTAGCTAGTAAACGGCTAAGCCCATCCATAACAGTCAGAAAGAGTAGGGGGGAGAGGGGGCAGCCTTGTCTGAGACCTCGCTCAGCATGAAAGAAGTGGGAGGCAGATCCATTGATGAGAACGCTGTAGGTAGGGGAGGAGATGCAAGCCATAATCCAAGCAATGAAATCATGGGGGAAGCCCAGGTGAATAAGGAGAATCTTGATGTAGAGCCAACTGACTCGGTCAAAAGCTTTTGCCACGTCGATCTTTAAGATGATACCTTTTAGGTGTTTAGTCCAGATCGAGTGGATGGCCTCATGGGCCGAGCCAATAGCTTCATGGATTTGGCAATGCTCGAGAAAGGAAAATTGCTGGGGGGTGATATGGCGAGAAAGAATGGGCCAAATACGATTTGCAATGACCTTGGAAATAATTTTATACAGACAGTTGCATAAAGAGATAGGCCTATAGACATTGAAAGAGGAAGAGGAATCAGATTTCGGGATAAGGGCAATAAAAGTCAAATTGAAAACATTGTACATAGATCCGGATATTCTGCAATCTTCCACAACTTTTAACAGATCATTTCCCAGAAGTTCATATAATGCAAGATAGAATTCTATCGTCCACCCATCCGGACCAGGACTCTTGTCCTTTTTGAACCATTTTAGCGTTTCTTCCAATTTGCCTGTAGTAACAAGGGCAATTAACTCCTCGACCTCATCATCATTTACAAATCTGGGAAAATTCCCTGCCACATTGATGATATCGGCTAGATTTGTCCTAGGAGGGTTTTTGAAGAGATTCCTGAAATGAGAGGTGCTAAGATGAGAGAGTTTGTTGAAGGTATTAGCTACTCCCCCTTAGGTAGAGGTAAGTTCCATATTGTATTTGAAACTTTTCTACCTTTTGCATAGTTCTGAAAGAATCTTGTGTTGTCATTTCCTGTGTTAACCATATAGCTCTGCTTCTAAGGCGCCAAGATTCCTCTTTCTCCTTCAAAATCCTTGCCTTTTGGTTTCTAGCTCAATCAGGTGAACTTTGTCGTTAGCTGAAGTAAATCCCAGGTTTCGGTCATCGAGCAATTTACTCAACTCAGCTTCAATTTGTGATAATAATAGCTCCTCCCTCTGATGTTTCTCTTTTTCCCATTTGATAGATAGATTCTTGAGTTGGGATAGGTTGTGGCAGAAACCCTTTGTCAAGGAATCATGTCTATCTATAGGGTTGGCAACCCAGTAATCTGAGACCATGTTTATGTACTTAGGGTCGTGAAGCTAGACATGATTAAATTTAAATGGAGCTTTTGGTTTAGGGTGGGGGCCAAACATTTCAAGATAAATGGGGGAGTGATCTGAGATGCCCCCTGAACCCACCCATTGTTTGTAATGATGCAGTAGATTCATAAGGGGGATCTTTATCAGAAAATGATCTAATCTCCTTACTAGTGCAACATCCCCCACCCTTTTGTTTCGCCAAGTAGGGAGTGGCTTATTCATGGGGATATCCACCAAATTGTGTTGTTCCAGATGGTTGGTCATATAGCCAGTGATAGAGTCCACTTGTGCTTGTGACCCCCAAGATTCTCCAAATCCCATAGAGAAATTGAGATCTCCCCCAAGAATGATGTGATCAGGAGAACAAATCGATAGATTTAGCAGAGGTTGCCAGAAGTTTTCTTGCTGATGGTAGGGACCATATATATTAATGACCCTAAATTTTAGACCAAGCTCTGCTGAGAAAAGATCTAAGCCAATAAATCCATGGCCACCCCAAGATGCTAAAACCCTGATGTTGCGAGGATTGTAGCCAATGGCTAAGCCCCCTGATCGACCCACGGCATTCGTAGCCAAAAAATTCCATCCATGAGATAAGGAAATTAGTGTGCTGGTGATGTTTTCAGCCTCTCCTAAGGTTTCTTGCAGCATGATAATGTCAGAAGGCTCTACTTTGAAGAGTCTATGTAGGGCTAGTTTCTTGGAGGCACTGGCCATGCCTCTGCAATTGAGTGAGAGACACTTCATGGGGGAACCATGCTCGAGGTGTTCAGTGCTCTAAGAACCCCTTCTAGAGTGGATTGTCTACTAGAGGTGACCTCTGTCCCAACTCGTTTGATGGCAATGGATAGATTTGATTTTCTCCCGCGAGATGAAAGGATGAGAGAACTAGGTCAGGTAAGTCCCAAACCGGAGATGTGAGACAGGGGACCACTAGTGTGAGAATGAGAGAGGAGGTTGTAGTTATGAGATGATGGCCTCCCGTTTGATGATGGGGAGGTGGAATTGGTTGATAGAGTGGGCAAAGATGGAGCGGTGGTGGCAATGGAAGGTAATGATGGAGCCATAGTGCAATGAACCATAGAAGTGTTAATGGTGGATGAAACAAGAGATGAGCAATAAGCAAAAGAGGTAGGGCAAGAGGTCAGAGAAATACCCGATAATTTTGCGGCCTCAACTGCAGCACGAGCTCTTGTGAGGGGTGGCGATGGCATTCTGTGCACTTCTTCCACTGTTCTTGGGGTGATGTTGCTAATCGGAGGATGAGGACCCGAACTAGGAGAGCGATACAGAGCTAGTGCTTCATTCCCTATAGAAGTGGTAGGTGCCCTCGGAGGATCCTATGGTTTTCAGATGAGTGGCCATTCCTTAAAGATGTGCCCCACTCTATGACATCTTCTACATTGGAAGGGTACTTCTTTGTAATGCAGGATTTGTACCTGAGTGTATTTCCCCCATTGAAGAGTGATTTTCTCATCCAAACCTTCTTGAGTGTCCAAATGGACCAAGATGTGAGCTTGGGTTCTGTTCTTCGATTACACAAATGTTCTGTCATGGTCCAGGTAGGTGCCTAGGGCATTTCCAATTTTGACGAAAACCCCCTCGCACCAATACTGCAGTGGAAGCCCTGGCAAGCGAACCCAAAGAGGTCCTGCCCCAATTTTCTCCCTCTCTGGGTCGAAAAGGGGACTCCATCTCTTAAGGAGTATAGGGGCCATCTCAATATGCTAGTATCTTGCGAGGACTAGATTTGTGTAATTTTCTTTTGCAAAATGAAGAGCAAACCAACCCTTGGGCAATACCTGCACCTTAGGCAATTCCTTAAGCATACTTCCCCAAATCTCTCGGACCCATAAGGTGAGCTTGTCTGTTGAGTATGCTCGGCCTCGAACATGTCCAACCAGCACAGTGTTAGCCATGTATGCAGCTTCCCTAATAGTAGAACTCTCGCCAAAATGTATTGTGATGTCCTTTGTGGTAGCCTTCACACACTTCGTCTTCCGTTTCGTAATTTGTGGGGCAAATGGATGGTCCGACAACAGATCTAGTGAGCCCTCCTGAGTTGTATGAGCCACTGATTTGACCTTCATCACAGGGGTTTCAAAGCAGCCCAATAGGGAGTTTGCAGAGATGGGAGGGTTTTGACCCCTGGATGCTTGGAGTTCCTCAGGTGGAGCTGTGAAAAGAGTCGAACTGGATGGATGGAGGTTGTATGTTGGCAGATTCAAATCAAAAGAGGGCGAAGGTGGAGTGTTTGCAGTGAGATGTGAAGAGTGCCCGGTGATAAAGGGGGGCAGTGGAGTACGGGAGAATCAATGGAAAGTGACCCGAAAAACAACGGAGTTGTATTATGACTAGGATAGGTAACCACCGACGCAGTGCTAGATGGAGCAGGAACGGATGGGGGGGATGAGCCAGATGCTAGTGAAATGAAGTTAGGGTTTCCAAATATGATGCGGTTGGGGAAAGGATCCTCGGAATAATCAAGCTTCTCGACCTCCATAACATCACCCATGTTCATAGTTGTTACCGTCAGCAAATGGAGACAGATGCAATTGCAATGGAAACAGAGATCTGTCAATCGTTCGAATTTGGGTGCCTGCAAAAAGGTACTGCAGTAAAACCTAAGATTTTTACCCTAAACCCTTATGGTAACCTCATTTAAAATTATATAGCCACATCTCTATGGTATGATTTGATTGTAACCTTATTTATTATTAAATGACTATTTCTTGATTTAGACGTCATACCTGATATATGTCAAAAATATAGTCGATAAAGTAAATCTATGTATTTTATAAACCGTTTTAAATAAATTTGATAATTTAAATAAATGGAATAATATAATTTTGATAAAATTTTAATATTTATTATTTAAATTACTTTTCCTATAAAATTTGATCTTGTGATTTTTTTTTTAAATATTTAAATTATATAAACATATCTAATTAAAATTACAATTTCCCCACTCACCAAATTTCACATATAATTATAAACAAATCTTCCCAAAAAACTGAAGAAGTCACCGTCTCAATCTTTTAAGTCAGCCAATATTTTTAGTTTATTTGATAATTATGCCATTCATGGGAATCTTCGTGGAAGGAAATTTGTGATATTTCTGAATTTGATTTTGTTATTACTTTAATAAAATAGAGTTGTCGTGAAGAAATGGGTGTACTGGGTAGATTCGTGCACCGGCGGAAAGATATAAAATTCCATCTTTGAAAACTATAGAATACACGTTTCAGACCTGATCAATGCATACTTCAAACTTTGACGGAAGTCTTATTATGTTGCGTGATAACAATGAATTCTGTGGGTTAGGTTTTCATTTAATGCTAAATTAATGAGTTAGGTTTCATTCAGTATTAGAATTCTTGTGTTGACGCTTCTCATAAATTTCTATATTCATCTTTTTGTTGACTCTTCTCATTAATTTATACAGAATAAAATGGATAAACGATGGAAAAATATCTCCACTGCACGTGGGAAATTGCAGCAATTTACTGTACATAAAGTTCATCACTCTTAATTTAAAACAGAAATTAACTCGCTTAAAAAGTAACTATAGAAAATTTTATAAAAGGCGGGTTGTTCAAGCATTTCGTGAGGGTGAAAAGCAATATACATTAGACGGCTAAAGAGACCATAAGGCATATACGTGCATTCTTTCCCAGCCACTTGCGTTTGAAATTAGTAGCGAGGCACAAAGCACTATGCAAAAGTGTCAAAGATCCATGTGACTTGAAATGATTGAAGTTATGTGTTCGGGTAATATAGACATGTATATTAACTTTAAGCTTTCAATATAGGTTTTTCTTTTTTAATTTAAAAGCCTGTTTTATGGCGAGTTTTGTAGTAGATTATGTGGGAAATATTTAATTCTTTCTCTTTTGATTGGAGTTGATGC
>APFE030464526.1:106546-138630 GCA_000404065.3 Pinus taeda | reverse complement strand
CCTTTTTTGCTTGAATTTATTTTTATGGATTATGGGGAGGGTTAGTAAATGATTTTTTATTTTTATATTAATAAAAATATTATGTATGATCAGTCATGAAAATTATGACGTAAAAAGTTGCTAAAGAGAATTTCATATACTAAATAGTTAGAAGACAATTAGGAATGGTCCAAGAAGGGATATGGGCATTAATAGTTTCTTTCCTAGATTCCTCTCCCTAGAGATAGATTATCTCAGTTAGGGAAAAAGGTTGGCCAAAAAGGTGAGAGGGGAAAAGCCTTAGACAATCTTGTGGTCTTGGAGCTTGGTTGAAGGAGGCCCAAGCAAGATAAATAGTTGTTGAGCTTAAAATTCCTCAAAACAAGATGTTGTTTTAGGAAGGCATGACGTTGCCAGGAGGAATCCTCTATTGGACCCAATGCCGTCTCTGTCAAGAAAATTGTTCTCAATGTTAAATTGGTTGGGGGGAGTTCTGGTAGATGGAATCAATTCTCATTGGTTGGGTGGATCATTCTCTTTCCCACCATGATTTCGCGATAGACCAACTTTGATTTAACCAGATAAGTGATGCATTAGATTAATTTTTCAATATGTTGTATGATAAGAAAGTTCTTGTCTTTGCTTTGTATTGTAATAGTATAAAATTAATGGCTAGGGTTGAGTTAGGTTAATTTCCCAGGTAACTAAGGACAAAATTGATGTCCAACAACCTGTAACACCCTCCTCCCACATCTACCCAAGCAACTGGTCAGCTGGGTAAACATGCGATGAGCACTATGATATGATTCGTCCTCCTAAGTCACGTTAAGGAAGTGGAACTGATGGAAACACACCATACAAACATTCATCATCAGTTACAGGAACCTCAAGAACCAATACAATACTTTAGACAACTTGCCTTGGGGTCCCACTAAGATTTTGGATAATTTAAAGCCGAGTTGGTCCCATGCTATAGGCATGAGTGCGACCAAAAACCAAAATTCGCTCTCAAAAGATTGCTTGCCAGTGACTAGAGACCAAAACTGACAGTGCTATGCTAGCGACTCTGGGACTTGAGCCACTTTTTCAAGCCTAGAGTCCAGGTCATTGCTCATAATTGAATCATCTCTTTAGATCAGTAAAATAACACAGAAATGATAGTACTAAATAAAATACTTGTTCAAGGCCTTGATTGGACCCCTACTAGCCATGACAGGCATTTCGTCAAACATATTGTAAATGTGTAATCTATAGGTGTAATTAACAGTTCTAAGCATTAGGGTCTCATAATTAACTGAGAATCGCTAAGAACCATTAATGCCTCGGCACATCAATTTCCATTTCGTCCATTAGATCATAGATATATTGATCATTCAATTACAAGTAAGAACATGATGAGAACCACACATTATTGTTGTCATAAAACACATACATAACCAACATAATAGAAGCAGAAATACTCATTAAAGTACATCCATATAGATCACATACAATACATAAAATTATCACAGAAATAAAAGGAGAAATAACCTTTCATTAATGATGAAAAATCCAAAGCCGGGATGGGAATTCCACATTCCACCTGACCATAGAATGGTTGAGTCAAATCTCCCTTCAACCATTCACCCCCATACCATATTCCAAGCATGAATGTGGGATTTCATAAAACACATCAATAAAAAACCATCCAGGGCTTCCAGAGGTCATCCACCTCAACCCATCAAATAGTGACTCCACCTCACAGTCGGACATCACAAAACTGTCATCAGATCGGTCTCTATCCAAGCCTCCTAGGGCTCTAGAGCATTTGTCCAACCAAGGCTCCAGGACTAGTAACTCAACCCACAAATTTTATTTGGCTTGAGAGTGTTTGTCCAACCAAGGTTCCAAGACTAGTAACTCAACCCACCAAGGGCTCCAGAGCATTTGTCAAACCAAGGCTCCAAGGCTAGTAACTCAACCCAAGTTGTTCTAGGGCTCTAGAGTGTTTCTTCAACTAAGGCTTCGGGACTAGTAACTCAACCCAAGCTAAGGAAACATGGGAACCAACCAAAAATACAACAATGAAAATAAACCCATAATCATCATGGCTATCCAGGAAATGGAAAGTCTAGGCAATCCACTCTCAATCCCGACCATCCTCCATGCCAATTACAGATCGCAACCAAAAACCCACATGCATATGTCACACATGCCAAAACTAGTGAAGGAAACATACATGCAACTTAGTATATGCAAGAAAATATGATGTAGTCGTTGATCCCGATGCCTTCTTGTGCTTTCCTGCTCTTTCTTTTTCTTCTTGCTCCAAAAATCCAAGTATGCCACACCCTCCAAGAGTGCTCCAAGAAAACTCTAATTCTCCAAGAGTATGAGAGAGAAAGAGAATAATGAGAGCTCTCCAAAACTGAACTAAAAAGAGGTTACCAACTGATCCTCTGAAGCCCTTTTATGAATAAGGCTTCTATTTTCTTCATTTTCCATTATTTTCCTTCATTTTCCTCCTCACATGTAACATTTAATATTTCACCTTCATTTTCTCCTAATTTCCATTATTTTCATAAATAATTGTGCCAAAAATGTTATTTTGCCTTTCCAAAGCCTTAGCCATTTCCTTTGCCAATTTCCTTAGCTGTAAACAATCACAAGTGATCCCCATCACAAGGATTTTTCCTAACTTTCAGCTTGGAATAAGTGTCCCGTCATCCGTGGCTATTATTTTTCCTTTATTTACTTTTATTACATGGAATTTTCACTAGGGTTGTTACACCATTTGAAAAATACACAAGTTGATTTGTCACTACTCTAGATAATCTTCCTTGTAACTTAAGTGTTTGAACTCGTTAAGACAGACCACGCCACTTAAGGGAGGAAAGAATGAAATTATAATTGTACATTTTCTGTAGAGTACATTTCAAATATACAAGACCAAACATGACTAATATCATTATCATAAAGTAATAACTATAGAATGGAACTGTATTGTCTATTATAATTACATTGAGTAAACCCTTACACATAGCGTATTACCCAACATGGGGAAGAACATAAATTTATTTTATGCTTCAACTTTGAGACAGTAAGGACATAGGATATCACTGAGATCCAATTACGTTTTAATATTAAATTAAAAGAGCAGTCACTAGTACAACACAACGCACGGAGGAAAACCTTCAGAAAATGATTACCAATTATCATCAAGAAGAAAATATGGACAAGGATTTAAATATGCATAAGAGACATGGAATAGTCGAATGTACACTAGATAATATACATAATGTGTTCAAATCTTAATACTTAATAACCACTACTAAAAGAAATTTTACACACATTATAAAATAGAAACTGTGGTTGTTTGGTCTCAAAGGAAAATTAAACAAAAAGGTCGCAAGGCCACAATCAACAATTTCATAGTGACATCATTTTTTTAAGGTTCAACAGAACCACATCAGCTTTTGTAAGAAATATGAATACCCTAATTTGGGCCTCACCTTTTGTTCATGATTTTGGTAGATTTAGAACAACGAAAAAAGATTTAATAAGAACCTATCCATGTGGTTAAATTGCAAAGGATCAGCAAAAAAATATAATTTTAATTTGGTAGTCGCTCAAAGGGAAGAGATTAAATCTATACAATTACCAAAAAAAAGAGAAAAAAATTAATATATGTGAAGAAATGAAGGAGTGATCAAAAGCTCATTGAGTTGAAATTTACCTGTTAGCAAAGGACTTGGAACTTGCTGAAGTTCTTGATGCTCCTATACGAGGAATGAACAAGTTCTATACCCTAGGAGGAACCCAAAACATGCTAGAGTGTTTAGGGTTTATCAATATTCAAGCCAGAAAAGGACTTACCCATTGTTGTAATGGGTCTTTCCCAACTGATGCTGAGGAACACACAACCAAGAGGTAGTCATAATCAAGCCTTGTAACCTTCACCAAAAGTATTTGGAAACTTTAAATCAAATAAAAAAAATAAATTAAAACCCTAAAACAATGACAATGAGGAATTCATAAATGACTATACCTACATATTAGAGGATGTTCTAAGAAATTAAGAACTTGACTAGAGAGAAATAAAAAAAAATTATACCACATCGAGTTATGCCTCACCATTATGTTGTAGCAGCTAAAACACCACCCAAAATTTTGGGCTGACGACAAATTCACCCCCCCCCCTTACCTGCCTGAAGCCATAAGGGTTGTGGTAATGTCTTGAAGTGCTTAGTTGCCCCATGACTCGATTGCAATCAAACCCTCTCGGTGCGCCACCGCATTGGTGGAACATATGACTTTTCCTCCTAGTATATTGATCTCAAAAATGGATTAGGGTTTTGTGGGATTTGTTTCTTTAATGATGCACTGAGAGTCTCATATGCCTTCAAAGTTTCATCTTTCTATAATATGCATTGCAATCAACAGAGGTACCTTGTATTGATGGATAGTTTTTCACTCTTGCTTTCATTTTGTTAACCGTTTTAGGGTTTGGAAGATGTCATTGTGTTTGAAACCCTATATTGTCAAAATGCAAGTCCCCTTCATGTCTTTACCTAACCTATGGACCTCTAGGGGGACATTCTCGCCAACATTAAATAAAACTTACATTGCATCATTATATCAGGATGAGGATCACTTGGAATATCAATACTACCTTCATCATAAAGTTAATTCATGTTTTCAATTAAAGTATAGGCTTATATGAAATTTTATTCATAAATATAGGGCTAGTGCATGGCATACTGATATTTCAAAAGGAAAGAAAAACATTTCCACCATATATTATTTAGGCCTTCTATTAAGGCACTTATTGAAGTTTCTGCTCACAGATTGATGGTTATGATGAACCAAAGGTTTTCACTTTTAAATTATAAGAAACCATTACATAAAGGACCCTTAAAATAATTCACATTGCAATATAATTTAGTGATGGAGAATAGAACTAACAATGCCATGGTTGGGAGGTTATACAAGATTACAAGTGGACTTCAATTCTCAAAATAATATATTCATGGGATACACGAGCCAACTTTTTGGGAACTTGATTACATACATTATGAAAGAAATATTTTTAGAAATAATATTATGGGTTGAAAATATGTGAATAGGTAGCGAGGGTTCAAGGACTCATCAGGAAGTTGAGACACTTCAGCATCTTCTGGTGGTTATTTCAGGTTCTCACGATCCTTACGAGATCCATGAACTAGCTCAAATTAGGGTTTCTGCGCATGATTCCTATCTCAACACCATCTCTCCCAATGAAGGCTCATTTTTGAAATATTATGAGATGTATCTCCCCTTGTACTTTGATTTGTTTATTGAAGAGAGTACACTAATCATTGTTTCAAATCCTTTTGATTCTCGCCTACCTAGTGTAGATGGTAAACATGTACGAGCTTGTGTTTTCTTTCATTCTACATTGTGTGAGGGAAATCACCTAACTCATTTATTTCCTGAGATTCACCTAATTGATACATCTTCACCTTGGAAATCCGAAAAATATGATCTTTTGAACTACCAACTTATATGTGTTTGAACATTTGATCAAACCAACTATATATTCAATAATGATTTTGTTATCAAAGCTAATGAGGACCATCTGTATTCTTTTATTGATCTAACAAAACCACCAATATTTTATGACTTACCATTTGAGAATTCAAAGGTTTTTTAGGTCACTAAGGCACTTCGACTCTCGTCAATGGTTATGTCAGACCCTCATGCCCATGCCAAGATCCATGAAAATGCTCAAATTATGGTTTCTCGAATTAGGGTCTCCGCGCTAGAGACCTCTCATATCTCAATTGCACTTGATGGATGCCCATGTTTTGGAAGTTGTGAGGGTCTTCAAGTTGGTCATTTTAGGATTTTTAAATGAGTATAAGAGTATTATCTAGAAAATTCCTCTACAAGAAAGTGACATGTCATTTCTCTTACACTTGATTTAGGGTTAAGAACAAATGAATGCATATTATGGATAGATGTCCACTATTTCCAAATTTATCATTGTGTTTACTAGGATAGAGTTGCATATTGGTTGGAACAATCATTTATGAAATGTTTTCCTACTGACAAGTGTGACCTTCTTTCTCTTGTGCATGTTTTACAGGTAAGCACATTTGTTTTTACACAATTTTTAATATTGGTTTTGTTATCACTCAGATTTTCCTTGAAGTTGTTAGAAGAAGGAAAGGGGTCTGAGGTAATCACAAACTAACTTTTACGTCCAGAATCTAGCCAATCTGTACTTAGAGAGGGCTCTCTCTTTGAGATTTAGCTTTGCTTTATGAGATATTAGGCTAGTTATGAAAGCTTGGGGGTTTTGATTGTGTTTGGTGGTGGAATTCAGGAGCAGATGGATAAAACAGAGTATTTCAGACCATTGGGCTATGGAGTCAACTGAGGATTGCTTAACTGGATCAGGTTTATTCAACAAAGGAGGGCTTCACAGGGCAAGATAGTTAAACAAGAGACAAATGGTAACTTGAAAGGGTGAAATGGTCTTAAAAGGGAAGAAGGGCAGTGAAGACTACTTCAACAAATTTTAAGAGAAAGGAAATTGGGTGATCACTAATAAAAAGCAATTAAGAATTTCTTATTAAATGACCACAATGATAAAATAAGAAGCGAGGAGAAGTTAAGAATTCCCTGCCTATGATAGCTTAGACGAAAACATTTAGAATATAAACGCTTTGAAACACAGAATGCAGTAAAGCACTTTCTGAAATATACTTTTTCATTTATTATTTAGACATGAAACACATGTGAAATATTAAACCAGAAAATAGTAACACATATGATATAGAATACTTATTTGTCCAACGTTTGACACATGAATCCTGTAAAAGTCCTTTGCTTTATTTCTTCATCCAGCTAGCTATACAAGAGTTGTTCAACAACACTTCTATTCCAAAATAATAAGTCTACAGAAACGTCAAAGAATCCACACTAAGTACTTCGAATGAGGAAGTACTTATACAAAAATTTACAATAAAATATCTCCAAACTGAGGGAGTTATATTCTAAGAAGACTAGCTATATTTTACATGAAAGTAGAGATAGATGGTCTCGAAGATAGAAACTAAAAGTGAATTGATGGTTTGCTATCCTTGCTTTTGTTGAATGAGATGGAGGCAGGCCCTATGATTGAGCATCTTGTTGTCTTGCTCGTAATTGTGTGCTGGCTGATTGCTTTTGGCTTTTTACTGATACTCTTTAACCTATTCTGATACTCTTTACCTGCTTTATCCTCATTCATTTTCTTTTACCAAAATTGACTATGGTAAATAATTCAATTTTACTTCTTACCAAGGTAAATCATAAAATGTCTGTCATATCTGTCCACCAATCGTCCCTTGGTATCCTAGTCCTTTGTAGCTTCCTGAAGATTTCATCAGCCTCTGCGTATTTTACAAAATTTGGTTGAATAGGAAACAAATATTTCGATTCATGCTCAACATAAAAAATGTTCTCCAGACTATCATAGAGAACTCTACCTGTAGGTAGCGCTTTAGGTGTAGATGAACTAGCTTGGTTATTTGCATACTGACTCAATTTATCAACATTGTCCTCATGCCTCATTAACTTATCATTTATCACTAAAAGACTGGGAAGTCCTTTACTCTGTAATATGCCAAGCTTTTCCATGAATTCATCAATATCTTCTTGCATATTCTTACATTTCCTCTCCAGGTTCTGCACTAAAGCTCTTTAGTTAAGACCTTGTTGATTTCTAGGATAGTTCCAGTCCTATCCTCAAAATTCAACTGTTCTAATTGATACTTATTCCTGTTGTTCAAAATGTTTATTAGCCTGATAGCTTCCTCAGGCTTCCCTCTTAGCTCTTCCTTAGTTTTGGCAATCTCTTGAAGAGCAACCTTCATTAGGTCAATCTGTTAAAAAATGATCTATATTGATGACCAAACATCATTTATTGATTGAGTAATGTTGGTCCATAAAATTTTCCTAATATCTATTAAAGGCTTTTCAAAAGTGAGATCTTTTTCCAATGTTTTTACCTGTTGAGCCAAGCCTCTATTTTTCCTCACTTCTTCAAAAAAATTGATCTTTGACACATCATACTTCTGCTCTAAGGTGACAAATTTTTCCTTTACCTTTTGGAGTTCAGAAACTTGGAGTTTCATCTCCACCATGGATTTGATCAATTCTTCAGTTCTCTGACCTGAAGTTCCCACCTGTGATGTACCTGTGCTTGTACTTGTGATAGTTTATGATATGGCCAAAGGGAAATTTGGTGCAAGAGCTGTGGCCAATGTTGAAGGAACTTCCATGAAGACTATTGATACTACATTTTGAGGCTAAAAGGTTGACTCACTCTGTCTGATTTTTAGTGATTTCTCCAATTCCTGCTTAGTCTCCTTTAATTGTTCATTTACCTTGAAGACTAGGTCCATAAGCTATTCTTCAGCCTTCTTTTCAATAACTTCAGTAGTTTGTGGATGCATCTGTGGAGGCAACTTTAACTGCTTTCTCAAGGAAGCTATGTCTTTGTTTTTCTTATTTATCAGGGCTTCTGCAACTTTTACATCTTTTGGGTTATGACCCAATCCAATAATCAACTCCTCCAATGATTTGATTCTATTGTCTTTTGCCTGTGAGGAGGCTCTTTCTAACTGTAGTTGGGCAGTGGTATTATTCAGTGAATTTTCTAATCTGTGTGCCATCATGGCTTTACTTGTCAACGTTGAATACACCATTTCGCCTGTCTGGTTATGAAATTCAATTTGATCTAGGGGGTGATTGTCCTTGGCCAAGACCTCAAAATCATTTTTGAGGTAGTCTTCAAGTGATTGGGGCTATTGTACTTTGGGCTTCAAAAATCTCATCTGCATTTTTCCTTCCTTGATGTCGTAAGCTGACATCAACCTAGTCTGATTGGTAGAAGCCATCTTCATATATTGATTGTAGACTTGGGCCCTTAATGGTTCATTTCTGGCCTTTATCTCTTTGTGAACTAGAAGGTGTCTTACCTGTTGCGAATGTATGTTGACTGCTTGTGCCTTCTTTCCTCAAACTCCCTGTAGTTTCTTCAAAAAATTCTTCTTCCTGTGCCTCTCAGCACCAGGCTGGTTTGAAGGACCACTGGCAGGGGTAGCTACTTCCCTGTCTCTTTTTAAACTCTTTCCCTCATTCAGAGGAGTCTGCAAAATTGGGGGATCTCCCATGTTGATCTGAGTTGGATGGGACTCTGTTTGAGCCTGATCTTCTGAGATTTTAGGCTGTTTTGACATGTTTGATTGGCCTGATGCTGGAGTGTTGGTTTCTTGTTCTCTTCCTTGTGATGATCCTGCAAATGGTGCACTATTTTCCTGTGAGTGCCTTTGAGAAGTATCAGCCATTGAGGCACTAGTCCCTGGTATTGGCTTCTGAGAAGTCCCAACTGGTACCTATTCAAAAGAATCCAAGTCAAGTGTCTTTTCTAAGTATTTCATTACATTTTCTACATTGGCCTGATCACTGTTCATCTCTACAAGATTTCCTTTCGTCCATTCATCCATATTAGCATATTGTTCAATTTCTGGGACTCTGTGATGAAAATATGGTGATAGTCTATTTTTCATTCTCCTATCACAAATGAAACTGTGTGGATCATATTTCCAACTAAAACGTTTGCTTAATTTCAGTTGTTCTAGGATTTCTTTTGCTGTCTTGCCCGCTTCTCTATTGTTGCAGACAAATGGGCCTAGGTGATCCTTGATTCTCAATTGTGCTTTCTTCTTGGCCTTGGTAAAATGGATCTGATCTGAGTTTATCATTTGTCTGTGATATTCCAATGCAAACAACCTCATTGGAACATTATTTGGTAGCTTGAATGGAGGAAGCTCACAACCATATATCCTAATCTCTATGTGATTATGATACAAGTAGCAGTCACTTAGCTTGTATTGTTTAGATATCTGAAGGATCCTTTTGATTTCATGATTAATCCTAGGAGGAGGATTTCCTCTTAGCATGGTGGTCACTGGGCGGACAATTTGGTCAATGAACTCATTATATGAATAGGGACAAGCAAAAGAATGATGAAAGATAGAAGTCCAAAAAATGACTGACCTTGGGTTATCCTTTGTATCAAGTTTATTGATAGAAAATGGGAACTTGTGAGACTGATAGTAGAGGATAAGGTGATAGATGAATGTGGAATACTTGAACACTTTTTCATTTTCTAGCCTCATGAATTGGTCATGTATTTTCTCAGCAATAAATGTAGCATAATTGTACTTGATAGTAGGGGGCTGACCAGGGGTAAAGATGGACATCAAAACTAAGGTCAATTCATCTACATAATCACTGGTATTAAATCCCATGACTGTTGCTATCATATCAACTATAGTTCTATCTGTTTTTGTGAAGAAAACTAATATATGGGGAGGGGGATTATTGGTTTGATGCTCGTTATAGATGAAAGTATGGCATAGGCGACTAAGTTCATACTGTGATAATTTACACGATTTCTCAAGCAAATCTCGAAGGGAAATGGTGGTGAGGGCTTGATTGGGCTGAAATTGAAGCATCTCATTGATGGAGTCTGTAGTAATTGAGAAGAAGATAGTTTGATTGGGGGACATTACTGCTCTGAGGTTAGGATCATAGTTAGCATGACACTGATGTATAATGTTATGGAAAATGTGCACATAAGGGAGAAAGTATATTGGGAGTTTGGATTCCCAAAGTCCTATGGTATCATAGCCATTCAGGTGATTATCTCGACATTGGAAAAAGACTTTCAGATGGTCTTTATCACTGTTCAAGTTTTTTATTTGAAAATCCTTATCTACGAGGGGCAAATAATCTAAGTCACGGTGGGGGGTAGTAATAGGTGCAATATTTAGGGCAACGGGGGTTTCCATTTTGGTTCTTCTGGATTCATATAGGAAAATGAGGCTTTTATGTAAAATTGGTGGAACAGAGGGTCTGGGGAACTTGAATTTCAAGTGCTGTAACTGAATTATGGTGAAATTTGGGGTTCTTTTTAATTAATTTCAGAGAAAGAAAGTATTCACAAGTTTTCTGGACGGGAACTTGGTAAATAATTGTTTTAAGTAAGGGCGACGTAATGTAGGTTCACTGGGTAAATGGTGAACTCTGAGCAGTGTCGACTACAAATTTTGGAGGTGGTTGGCAGTTGGGTTCATGAGCTGGTTGACCTCGACGTCTAGTTTGCATGGATGTACGCGTTTGCAGAATAGGACAACAACTGATTACTTTTGTTTTTTATACAAAGTCAAAAATTTGGTGGGTTTCGGGATTTGGACAGGTGGTGTCACTGGAAAATGATTTGACGTTTTGTGGTTAGCAGGAGGCGGTAAGCAGTTTTCATTACATCGCTAACAGAGGGGAGGCGGTATTTGGGCTAGACTGCGCGATTCCATACGATGAGCGACGTGTGGCGATGGCATTGTTCAGAAAATTGCTCGCCATTGCACACTAATGTTCGGTCGTGGAGGGCCGTACAGTATGCACGAAAATCGTTAGATCTGAGGGTCTTGATCAGATGACTATTGGGCAGGTGAGGTGGCAGAAGGTTAATGAGGGAGGGCCCAACATAATTAGAGGTTTTTTATTTACATCGGGAGCAGTGGGATTGGTCGTTGAGTTATTAATTAATCATGGTGATTAATTAATCATCTTTTAACGTGGCGGAGTTGGGGTTCTTAATTAGTTACAGAGTAACTAATTAATCCCAATTATGAGTGTATTATGGTTATATTTAATCGATGGGCGGGATATATAAGAATTTAGGGTTTTTTTAATATTTATAATAATACAGGAGTGGGTAATTTCCATAGAGGAATTATATATTAACATAAATTAGTAGTTAATATGATCAAATGAATGGAAAAAGCGCTAAGTCTAAAACATTTTCATGTGTATATTTAAAACTTAGGATAAATGAAAAATGAGGGTTTTTAGGGAAAATATTTTAATTTCCCTAAGTAAAATAGAATTTCACTTAAGAAAAACTTTATAAAGAGAATGAATGACTTATGAAGGGGTGTGATAATTGATGAATGGGTTTAAGTGCTTAAGGTTTTATAGATTATTGGGTCGAGGGTTTGGTCCCTCCAAAAGTCAGAGAAATGCTCTGAGCCCCTCTAATTTGATAGATACCTTGGCACTTAGGGGAAATTAGTGAAGATTTAGGGGAAATGAGTAGGGAAGTTAATTATTTTGACTTTTCTTGCTTGATGTGCTTTCCATGTGATATATGCCTTTGCCTTGTGATGAAAGTAAAAGATTTACATATTTTAGACATATTATTCACCACATATTATTCTGCAACCATCATCTACCTACCCTACCTACTTAACCTAGAATTTTCACTTCTTTATTAGGGTGCACTTAGATTGGCAAACCCTGATCAAACTTTCTTTTTTTTTACATAGTAATGCCTATCTAAATCTACACTTATTACATCCAAGGGCTCAGATTAAACTGTTGAGCTCCTTTATCTACTTATCTGCCAAGATTAAGCTGTTTGGTTAGATCTTTATTCTCTATTTCTACAACATGAAATTGAAAAATGAACTAGCCAAGCTTAAACTGTTTGACTATTCATGAATTGTGGCATAGATGACAAGCTGCACACAATTTGTTTATTATACAAAAGTAAAAAACTAGTGGCAATTAGACTTGCACACTTTCCTGGTCTTTTCTTTTGGTGGGGTTCATTTTCTTTCATTTTTGGACCATCTTTTTATTCTTTTCACCCTTTGATTTTTCTTTTAGGGTATACCGTCTTTACATTTTTTATTTTTTTCACAAATATGGAAAACCTTTGCAATAAATAAAGGTATGAACATATTACAAAGCTAAACCAAGTCTATCATGATATATGACACCTATTGGTATAGGAGCATAACAGTGGCTCCACTTGGGGATGACTTTTCTTGGTGGAAAGTCAAGAACAATAGATTAGTGGCCTCTGAATGACTGTGACTGTGTCCTGCAATCTTCCTCTTGTCTGTTGCTTTATTGTATGTATAACAATGATACTTCTGAAGCTTAGGGCCTTTTCTTCGTGCTTCAACTTCAAAATCTTACTGTCCAATCAACACTATGACATTACAAAGGATATAATATGTACATGAAAAACATGGTAACATTAGCATGTAGGATCAAAATAATGTTTTAACATTTAACCATTGATTGGTCCTTCTTCTGCTTCTGTACTATCTAAGTTTTTAAGAAAATATGCATTGTTTCCTTTGAAAGCATAGATAATGTATGGTCCTTTCCATAGGAAGTCAAACTTCCCATGTTTTCCCTTATCCTCTATTATATAATCCCATCTTAACACTTTATCTCAAAGGTAGAAATATTCTGCCTTGGTTCTTCTGTTAAATATCTTCTTAAGCTTCTCCTATAACACTTGGGATCTTTGGTACACCTCCTCCCTGGTCTACTGCAAATTGATAGTCTGGTTTATCCTTCTTTGAATATCATTAGGTTCCACTTGAGCTTCTTGGAGTATTTTCATGACAGGAACTCCTAATGATGAAGGAAAGACAACGTCCATGCCATATACTAACTCATAAGCATTGGTTCTAATGAATTTTTTGGTTGTAAGCCTGTCTGCCCATAATGCATTTATCAGTTTTTTGATGATATTAATAAGAATCTTGTTGGAAGATTCAGCTAGTCCATTCCCTTGAGGGTAGTAGGCCGTGGAATGGCCCAATGTAATGTGGTACTTGTTACAGAAACTGATCATCTTCTTTGATTTGAAAGTTACAACATTATCAGTAATGATTTTAGTGGGGCAACCAAATCTGGACAATATATTGGTCTCTAGGAAACCTATGATCACATTGTCATTGGCTCGTCAAGAGCGATCAACCTCTATCCATTTAGTAAAATAGTCAGTGGCAGTGAGTATCCATTTGTGTTGGCTAGAAAAGGGTGGATGGATTTCTCCAATGAAGTCAAGACCCCATTGTTGAAATGATTTCTCGGTGGAAATGGGTTTCAGGGGTAAAGGTAACAACTTTCTCTTGCCTTCAAAAATTTGACATTTATGAAAATAAGTTACAAATTTCTTCACATCTACAAATAAGGTTGGCCAATAGAATCCAACCCTTAAGATTTTATCTACAATTGACTTCCAATAGAGATGTCCACCATAGTCTTCTGCATGAAATTCTCGGAGAGTTTTGACAGCTTCATATTTTAACAAACAATTCAATAAGATTACTTCATGATTTTTCCAAAAAAGAGTATTATCTAAGATACAAAACTTTGAAGCTTTCATTTTTGAAAACCTATTCTTGGTCCTGGATAGCCCTGGAGGAGCCTGCAGGTTTTGTAAATCATAAATTACATTAGCATACCAAGGTGAGTTTGAAAAGGCCTAACTGATTTATGGAGTCACCATCTCCTGCTCGTTATCTGGTTCATTTATGTCCAGGGCTTGACAATTAGTTTCTGCCATGAGTTTGGCCAATCCCTGACCTTTTATCAATTTTGTAAGTTTTATCTCTATATCATACTCTAAGATGGTAGAAATCCATTTACCTCTTTTACCATCAATTCCATCATGGGTTAGGATGTCTTTGACAACTGCATTAAGCACATAAGCTATCACATGAGAGTATAATATGTAGACTCTGAAGTCTTTAATGGCTTTTACCAATGCAGAAGCTTGTTTCTCCATTATTTTGTATTTTAATGATGCATCTCTGAGTGCTTTACTAAAATAGCTATATATTTTTCACATCCCTGATCATCCTTTTGTAATAAAACAACTGCTATGGTGTGCTTTGATGCAAAAGAAAAAATGATGAAGTCTCTATCAAATTGAGGACTTGTGAGGACCAATGTTCTAGTTAAGGCCATTTTGATTTCTTCAAATAATTGTTTGGCCTCTACTGTCCATTTGATACTTGAATCCTTTTTCAGTATCTTATTTAGTAATCTAATGGGTTCAACTATGTTAAAAATGAATCTTCTCAAAAAATTTATCTTCCCTAGGAAAGCTTAAAGTTCTTTCATACTTATTGGATGAAGTATTTACAGTATAGCTTCGATCCTAGAAGGGTCAATTCGAATGCCATCCTTGGAAATAATATGACCTAAAAGTTTACCTTCCTCCATACTGAGCAAGGATTTCTTTGGATTCAAAGAAATGCCATATTTTCTGCATTTTAAAAAGACTTGTATAGGATGGTCTAAGTGCTGTTGATCATATTTGGAAAAAACAGTCAGATCATCCAGATATATAACAAGAAAATCATGATTTTCTTTGGCAAATGCAATGTCCATTTCCCTTTGGAAGGTTGCTCCTGCGTTTTTAAGTCCAAATGGCATCTTGATGTACATAAAAGTGCCCCATGATGTTGTAAAAGAAGTCTTCTCTTGGTCATCAGGATGGACCAGGATTTGGTTATATCATGAAAACCCATCTAAAAGTGAAATTCTAGAAGAACCCACTACCCTTTGCAAAATATGATCCATTTTGGGTAAATGATAGTTATATTTAAGAGAGACCTTATTCACATTCCTCAGATCAACACATAACCTTATTTCCCCAATTTTCTTCCTAGTAGGCACCAAGTTAGACACCCACTCTGAAAATATAATAGGGGCAATAATCCTTGCTTCATACATGCGCTTAATTTCTTTTTCAATTAATGGTAATAACATATGATTAATTCTTTTGAGTTTTTGTTTAAAGGGCTTTTGATTTTCTTTCAAAGGTACAATATGCTGGATAATAGAGGTATCATAGGATTTCACATCTTCGTAACTCCAAGCAAAGACATCCTGGAATTCCCTCATAAGTTCAACATACTTTAACTTCTGGTCAGAAGGTAAAGACTTTGACATTTTTATCATTTTTGGATTATCTTGAGTTCCTAAGTTGTACTCTTCAATATCTGCTTTTAATGGTTGCATTTTAGGTTTCTTGGGAATATCAATGGAATCAAACAGATCTTCTAGAGAAGTAAATCCTTTAGGTAAATGATTGTCTTTTAGGTTGATAACCTCTGTTTCCTCATCAATTATTTCATCTAGGTTCATTTGTTTCAGGTCTTAAACTTCTTTTTGTGTGAATTTTGTGGTATGAAGCATATTAATTGAACTTTCCTCTAAATGTTTTGTTTCTACCTCATCTGTTTGGTTCGAATTAATAATTGTATCAACATCTATGTAACTGTTAGAAAATTCTTCATCTAAAGTTAAAAAGTTATTGATCTGCTCATAACTATCAAAAACCTGTCAGTTCTTCAGATTATGAAGTATGGCTGGTCTATGCCTAATTTCAGCAGTAAACTGATGATTATGTTCAAAAGGTAATTTGCAGGTGCTGGCGAACATTGCCAGGTTGTGGGCTTGCAAGTTGTGTTTTCTAGGGAAAGTAGCAAGCCGAGTTTCCAAAAAAATGTTGAGAATTTCTATGACTGTTCCTCTATAATACCCTAATCTAGGATCCCTAGTTAAATATTTTCCTTTAATTTGTTTGATTATTAATTCTGAATCTCCTATGATAGACACTCTGATTACTCCTAATCTTTTGACAACTTTAATACCCAATAAGAGAGACTCATATTCTGCCATGTTATTGGCACACTTAAAATTTAATCTGTAGGCATGGCCTTCAGCGTGGTCATTTTCTAAATTGTACACCCAAACTCCTGCTCCTGCCCCTAGTTTATTGATTGAGCCATACAATTTTAAATGCCAAAGAATTTCATGCTCATAATTAGTGTCAGGGGTGGTAGGAATTTGTTTAACAATGGGATCTGGTTTTTCTTTGTTATCTGATATTTCTTGGATGTGAACACTTGATTTTTCTTTTTTAATTTCTTTTGGTTCAACTGCTAAATCTCCTAAAGTGTTGGGAGGATTGGTTTCTGCGTTGTAAAGAATGAATGAATCCATATCATAGTGTACTGAGTAGATGGGGAAATTTTGGGTCTTTCCTGACTATTTACTACATATTTCATCAATGTTTCTCTGTGTAGTTTTTTTGGTTGGCAAAAAACTGAGACAATAGCATATGACATATCCAATTGAAGAGATCCTTGAAGCTTAGCACCCCAAGACCTGGACAATAACATGCCATATTTTGATGGTATATCTGCTACCACTATATCCATTAAAATTGTTTTTTTCACGGTAGTGAACCAATGAGACACACAAATATTTTATCAATCCTAAACATCTCACTTGACTAGAATCAAAAGAAAACAAATCTTTGTATGGTCTAGTGATGTCTAGGTCTATATTTTCCATTGCAGCCTTGGGCATGAGGTTATGAGATGCCCTAGAGTCAAACATGGAAATGTGAAGAACCTTATCATGTATGTTTAAGCTCACGTAGAAGGGAGGAATTCCTCCTTCCAAATGTTTTCCATTCACTTCTGGGCCAAAGATTAATTCGGGCTGGTCATTAAAAACATTAACTGAGTCTTCAGTTCTAGTAATTTTTAATGATCTATTGATTTGGGTTTGGTAAGCATCATGTTTAGCTAATTCAGATAATGGGACAACAATTTTCAGCTTACCTACTTTAGTTTCCAGATTAAAGGGTTTTTTTGTTTGGGCTTTTGGATTTCGTATAGCAGTATTCTCTCTATTTTCTGTGTTTTCCATGTTTTTCTCCTTTTTAGGAGTGGGATCATGATTTGATGATTCTCCTAAATCAACCTCTTGAGGTTCTTTGAAAGTTCCCTTAGAAGGAAGGGGAGTGGAGGGTTGTTTGTTGTTTGGTTGGTTGTCAGAGACGTCTTCAATTATGGGGTTAGAAAAATTAGTGTTTGATCTAGAAAGAATATGTACATGTGTGGTGACTGTCTTACCTTTTATGGGTTGTTTTAGAACCTTTTGCTTGTTTGCTTCAGGGACATCAATTCTCCTACTCCTTAGGTTGTATTTCTTAAGTACCTCAAAGATGGTTGTGTCATATCCTTCCCTAAAGTCGAATGATTCACTTGACTGAGTTTGAAACTTTTTAAGAATGTGGGCCTCTTGATATTCTTGGGTCAAGAAAACTTTTCCTTCATTACTAAGTCCCATCAGATTTATTTGAGTATCTTCTACTGGATCTTCAGAGTTGGAAGCTTGTGCATAATTCTCCTAGAAAAGGAGTCTAATGTTTTGGTCTAGACCAGTCTTCCCAGTGTTCTGGTTTTGATTTTTTCTTAAATTAGGATTTCTCCCTGTGTTGGTTGGCTGACTATCCCAAGGAGCTTTCCTTTCAATTGTTTTCACTCTGTCTCCTAGTTTATCCATCCCTTTAATTATGGCATCTAGCTTCTGTTCAAAGGGTGTAGCTTTTTCCTTTAATGGTATTTTCCTTTCACTCCTAGCCTTGGCTCTTTTAGACCCCAGGTTGGCTTCAACACTGACTGCTATGCTTTTCATATCTTCTAAAGTACGAGGGGCTCGTTATCTTAGCTGGAAAGCCATATCAGAATCAAATCCATCTGGGAATTTGATTAAGACTAAATCAGGTGGGGGTCTAAGGTTTTGAGGGATGACTTTATAGACATTGTTGAATCTGGTGTATAATCCTGCACAGTTTGTTGTGTTCCTCTCTTTAGGTTTTCATACTCAGATATAATTTGAAGAGGATCTTTCTTTTTCTCCCATCAGTTCAGGAATTGTTTATAGAGAGTTTCTAGGCTATCTATACTATTTGCTGCTAAACCTCTGAACTAGGTTCTAACTTCCCCAATTAAACTCTGAATGAATATTCTCATTTGCACATCATCAACATCTATTTCATAAATTTCAAAGTAATCAATCATCTTCTTGGTGTGTTGCTGGGATGTATAGGTACTAGTACCATTAAATTGAGTGATCTTACTTTGGTAATCCTGGGTCATGGCACTTCGTTTTGCTGGTAGTACCAGGGGGGTATATTTGTTTGCCATTGTTGTAGGTAATGGTGAAATAATAGCTAAGGATGGAATAACAGTAGGCGATTGAGTTGTGGATGGAAGGCTAGAAGGGTGGTTTGATGTTGAGTAGTTTGAGGTTGAGATGTCTGAGGAAAAGATGATGAACTTGCAATAACAATTGTGATTACAGAGGGATTGGGTGTTCCTTCAGTGGTAAGATCAGATTGTGGTGAGTTCTGCAAATTCCTATCAATTGACAAATTGGATGCTTGAAGCTCTAATTCTCAGATGAACTCTGGGTCTTGGACTAAGTCAATTAATTTAGAATCAGATGAAGTCCGAAACAAAGAGGTCTCAAAGTATTCGTCAAAGGATTCATCTTCTAGGAAAATCCACCTAACAGGATAGGCTGAGGACTAACAGAACTTTCTTGTCTCCTAAGAATTATGGGGATCAGATTGGGGTTCTCAAACACTTGTGGTGGATTGGGATCAGGATTAGCTCTAGTGTAACGAGTCCTTTCTAAAGCCAGGTTTTTAGGTTTTGTTTTTTATTTTCTTAAATGATATCAAAGAAACAACTTCTATTATTTCTTTAAGATGCTTTAGATTTAGATTAGAAATATTCTTAAAGGTTTGTTTTGACTGAGGAATTGGTTTCCCAGTGGAGTCACCACTATGTTATCACTCAGATTTTCCTTGAAGTTGTTAGAATAAGGAAAGGGGTCCGAGGTAACCACAACCAACTTTTGAGTATAGAATCTAGCCAATCTGTACTAAGAGAGGGCTCTATCTTTGAGATTTAGCTTTGTTTTATGAGATATTAGGCTAGTTATGAAGGCTTGGGGATTTTGATTGTGTTTGATGGTGGAATTATGGAGCAGATGGATAGAAAAAAGTATTTTAGGCCATTGGGCTATGGATTCAACTAAGGATGGCTTAACTGGATCAAGTTTATTCAATAAAGGAGTGCTTCACAGGGCAAGATAGTTAAACATGAGACAAATGGTAACTTGAAAGGGTGAAATGGTCTTAAAAGGGAAGAAGGGCAATTAAGAATCCTTCAATAAATTTAAGAGAAAGGAAAATGGGTGATCACTAATAAAAAGCAATTAAGAATTTTTTATTAAATGACCACAATGATAAACTAAGAAGCAATAAGAAATTAATAATTCCCTGCCTATGATAGCTTAGATGAAAACATTTAGAATATAAACACTTTTAAAGACAGAATGCAGTAAAGCACTTTCTGAAATATACTTTTTCGTTTATTATTTAGATATGAAACACGTGAAATATTAAACCAGAAAACAGTAACACATAAGATATATAATACTTATTTGTCCAACGTTTGACACATGAATCCTGTAAAAGTCCTTTTCTTTATTTTCTTCATCCAGCCAGCCATACAAGATTTGTTCAACAACGCTTCTATTCCAAAATAATAAGTCTACAGAAACATCAAAGAATCCATACTAAGTACTTCGAATGAGGAAGTACTTATACAAAAATTTACAATAAAATATCTCCTAATCGAGGGAGATATATTCTAGGAAGACTAACTATATTTTACATGAAAGTAGAGAAAAATGGTCTCAAAGATAGAAACTAAAAGTGAACTGATGGCTTGCTGTCCCTACTTTTGTTGAATGAGCTAGAGGCAGGCCCTATGATTGAGCATCTTGCTATCTTGCTCGTAATTGTGTGCTGGCTGATTGCTTTTGTCTTTTAACTGATACTATTTAACCTCTTCTGATACTCTTTACCTGCTTTATCCTCATTCATCTTCTTTTATCAAAACTGACTATGGTAAATACTTCAATTTTACTTCTTACCAAGGTAAATCATAAAACGTCTGTCATATCTGTCCACCAATCGTCCCTTGGTATCCTAGTCCTTTGTAGCTTCCTGAAGATTTCATCAGCCTCTGTGTATTTTACAAAATTTGGCTAAATAGGAAAACAAATGTTTCAATTCATCCTCAACATAGAAAAGGTTCTCCATTCTGTCATAGAGAACTCTGCCTATAAGTAGTACTTTAGGTGTAGATGGACTAGCTTGGTTATTTGTATACTGACTCAATTTATCAACATAGTCCTCATGCCTCATTAACTTATCATTTATCACCAAAGGACTAGGACTTCCTTTACTCTGTAATATGCCAAACTTTTCCATGAATTCATCAATATCTTCTTGCATATTCTCACATTTCCTTTCTAGGTTCTACATTAAAGCTCTTTTGGTTAAGACCTTCTTGATTTCTAGGATAGTTCTAGTCCTATCCTCAATATTCAGCTATTCTAATTGATACTTATTCCTACTGTTCAAAAAGTTTATTAGCCTAATAGCTTCCTCAGGCTTCCCTCCTAGCTCTTCCTTGGTTTTGGCAATGTCTTGAAGAGCAACCTTGACTAGGTCAATCTATTAAAAAATGATCTGTGTTGATGACCAAACATCATTTATTGATTGAGTGATGTTGGTCCATAAAATTTTCCTAATATCTGTTAAAGGCTTTTCAAAAGTGAGATCCTTTTCTAATGTTTTTACTTGTTGAGCCAAGCCTTTATTTTTCCTCACTTCTTCATCAAAATTGATCTTTGACACATCATATTTCTCCTCTAAGGTGACAAATTTTTCCTTTACCTTTTGGAGTTATGAAACTTGGAGTTTCATCTCCTCCATGGATTTGATCAATTCTTCAGTGATCTGACCTGAAGTTCCCACCTGTGATATACCTGTGATAGTTTTTGCTGTGGCCAAAGGGACATTTGGTGCAAGAGGTGTGGCCAATATTGAAGGAACTTTTGTGGAGACTATTGGTACTACATTTTGAGGCTGAGAGGTCGACTCACTCTGCCTGCTTTTTAGTGATTTCTCTAATTCCTGCTCAGTCTCTTTTAATTGTTCATTTAGCTTGAGGACTAGGTCCATAAGCTCTCCTTCAGCCTTCTTTATAATAACTTCAGTAGTTTGTGGATGCATCAGTGGAGGAAACTTTAACTGCTTTCTCAAGGTAGCTATGTTTTCGTTTTTCTTCTTTATCAGGGCTTCTGCAACTTTTATATCTTTTGGGTTATGACCCAATCCAATAATCAACTCCTCCAATGATTTGATTCTATTGTCTTTTGCCTATGAGGAGGCCCTTTATAATTATAGTTGGGCAGTGGTATTATTCAGTGAATTTTCTAATCTGTGTGCCATCACGGCTTTAATTGTCAACGTTGAATACACCATTTCGCCTGTCAGCTTATGCAATTCAATTTGATCTAGTGGGTGAATGTCCTTGGCCAAGACCTCAAAATCAGTTTTGAGGTAGTCTACAAGTGATTGGGGCTGTTGTACTTTGGGCTTCAAAAATCTCATCTGCATTTTGCCTTCCTTGATGTCATAACCTGACATCAACCTAGTCTAAATGGTAGGAGCCATCTTCATATATTGATTGTAGACTTGGGCCCTTAATGGTTCATTTATGGCCTTTATCTCTTTGAATTTTTCTTTGATGTCTAAGGACTTGTTAGATGAAGGCCTGAAGGATGAAACTTCAGTTCTTTTCTGTCTTTCCAGCTCCTATCTTTGTGAACTAGAAGGTGTCTCACCTGCTGTGAATGTATGCTGACTCTCTGCACCTTCTTTCCTCAAACTCCCTGTAGTTTCTTTAAAAAATTATTCTTCTGAATGAGGATTTAGCCTATGCCTCTTAGCACCAGGCTAGTCTGAAGGACCACTGGCAGGGGTAGCTACTTCCCTATCTCTTTTTAAACTATTTTCCTCATTTAGAGGAGTTTGCAAAACTAGGGGATCTCCCATGTTAATCTGAGTTGGATGGGACTGTGTTTGAACCTGTTCTTTTGAGATTTTAAGTTGTTTTGACATGTTTGATTGGCATGATGCTGGAGTGCTAGTTTCTTGTTCTCTTCCCTGTGATGATCCTGCAAATGGTGCACTAGTTTCCTTTGAGTGCCTTTGAGAAGTATCAACTGTTGAGGCACTAGTCCCTGGTATTGGATTATGAGAAGTCCCAACTGATACCTTTTCAAAAGAATCCAGATCAAGTGTCTTTTCTAAGTCTTTCATTACATTTTTTACAATGACCTGATCACTATCCATCTCTACAAGAGTTCCTTCCCTTCATTCATCCATATTAGCATATTGCTCAATTTCTGGGATTCTGTGAGGATAATATGGTGATAGTCTATTTTTCATTCTCCTATCACAAATGAAACTGTGTGGGTCATATTTCCAACTAAAACTTTTGTTTAATTTCAGTTGTTATAGGATTTTTTCTGCTGCTTTGCTTGATTCTCTATTGTTGCAGGCAAATGGGCCTAGGTGATCATTGATTCTGAACTGTGCTTTCTTCTTGGCCTTGGTAAAATGGATCTGATCTAAGTTTATCATTTGTATGTAATATTCCAATGCAAACAACCTCATTGGAATATATTTTGGTAGCTTGAATGGAGGAAGCTCACAACCATATATCCTAATCTCTGTGTGATTCTGATACAAGTACCAATCACCTACCTTGTACTTTTTGGATACCTGAAGGATCCTTTTGATTTCATCACTAATATTAGGAGGATGATTTCCTGTCATCATGGTGGTCACTGGGTGGAAAAATTGGTTAATGAACTCATTATATGAATAGGGACAAGCAAAAGAATGGTGAAATATAGAAGTACAAAAATTGACTAACCTTGGGTTACCCTTTGTATAAAGTTTATTGACAGAAAATGGGAACTTGTCAGACTGATAGTAGAGGATAAGGTGATAGATGAATGTGGAATACTTGAACACTTTTTCATTTTCCAGCCTCATGAACTAGTAATGGATCTTCTTAGCAATAAATGCAGCATAATTTTACTTGACAACAGGGGGCCGACCAAGGGTAAATATGGAAATCAAAACTAAGGTCAATTCATCTACATATTCATTGGTATTAAATCCCATGACTGCAGCTATCATATCAACTATAATTATGCTTGTTTCTGTGAAAGAACTGACAGATAGGGAGGGGGATTATCGGTTTGATGCTCGTTATAGATGAAAGCCTAGCATAGGCGACTAAGTTCAAACTAGGACAATTTAGATGATTTCTCAAGCAATATAGATGAAAGCCTAGCATAGGCGACTAAGTTCAAACTAGGACAATTTAGATGATTTCTCAAGCAAATCTCCAATGGAAATGGAGGTGAGGGCTTGACTGGGCTGAAATTGTAGCATCTCATTGAAGGAGTCTGCAGTGGTTGGGAAGAGAATAGTTTGATTTGGGGACATTACTACTCTGAGGTTGGGATCATAGTTGGCATAAAACTGATATATAATGTCAGGGAAAATGTGCACAGAAGGGAGAAAGTACATTGGGAGATTAGATTCCCAAAGTCCCATGGTATCATAACCATTTAGGTGATTATCTCGGTATTGGAAAAAGACTTTCAGATGGTCTTTATCAGTGTTCAAGTCTTTTATTTGAAAATCATTATCTACGAGGGGAAAATAATCTAAGTCATGGTGGGGGGTAGTAATAGGTGCAATATTTAGGGCAACGGGGGTTTCCATTCTAGTTCTTGTGGATTCAGATAGGAAACTAAGGTTTTTATGTAAAATTGGTGGAACAGAGGGTTTGAGGAACTTGAATTTCAAGATCAGTAACTGAATTATGGTGAAATTTGGAGTTCTTTTCAATTAATTGCAGAGAAAGTAAGTATTCACAGGGTTTCTAGACAAGAACTTGGTAAATACCTGTTTTAAGTAAGGGCGATGGAATACAGGTTCATTGGGCAACTGGAAGACTCTGAGCGAGGTCGACTGCAAATTTTGGAGGTGGTTGGCGGTTGGGTGCATGAGCTAGTTGACCTCAACGTTCAGTTTGCATGGATGTATGCATTCGCAGAATAGGATGAAAACTGATTACTTTTTTTATACAAAGTCAAAAATTTGGCGAGTTTCGGGATTTGGACGGGTGTCATTAACGGGCAAAAGATTTGATGTTTTGTCATTCGTGGGAGGTGGTAAGTGGTTTTCATCGCACTGCTAACGAAGTGGAGGCAGTATTTGGGCTAGACTGCGTGATTCCATACGATGAGCGACACATCGTGATGGCATTATTCAGAAAACTGCTCGCCATTGCGCACTAATGTTCGGTCGTGGAGGGTCGTGCGATATGCACAACAACTATCAGATCTAAGGGTCTCGATTGAATGACTATCGGGGAGGTGAGGTGGCAGAAGGTTAATGAGGGCGGGCCCAACATAATTAGAGGTTTTTTAATTACATCGAGAGTAGCGAGATTGGTCATTGAGTTATTAATTAATCATGGTGATTAATTAATTCTCTTTTAACGTTGTGGAATCGGCGTTCTTAATTAGTTATGAATTAACTAATTAGTCCCAATTAAGAATGTATTATGGCTATATTTTAATCGAGGGGTGAGATATATAAGAATTTGGGGTTTTTCCATATTTATAATAATATGAGAGTGGGTAATTTCCATAGGGGAAATATATATCAACATAAATTAGTAGTTAATATGACCAAATGAATGGAAAAAGTGCTAAGTCTAAAACATTTTCATGTCTATATTTAAAACTTAGGCTAAATGAAAAATAAGGGTTTTTAGGGAAAATATTTTAATTTCCCTAAGTAAAATAGAATTTCACTTAGGAAAAACTTTATAAAGGGAATGAATGACTTATGAAGGGGTGTGATCATTGATTAATGGGCTTAAGTGCTTAAGATATTATAGATTATTGGGCCGAGGGTCCGGTCCCTCCAAAAGTCAGAGAAATGCTCTGAGCCCCTCTAATTTGATAGATACCTTGGCATTTAGGGGAAATTAGTGAAAATTTGGGGGAAATTAGTAGGCAAGTTAATTATTTTGACTTTTCTTGCTTGCTGTGCCTTCCATGTGATATATGCCTTTGCCTTGTGATGAAAGTACAATATTTACACATTTTAAACATATTATTCACCACATATTATTCTGCAACCATCATCTACCTACCCTACCTACTTAAGCTAGCATTTTCACTTCTTTATTAGGGTGCACTTAGACTGGCAAACCTTTATCAAACTTTCTTTTCTTTTACATAGTAATGCCTATCTAAGTCTACACTTATTACATCCAAGGGCTCAAATTAAACTTTTGAGCTCCTTTTATTTACTTATCTGCCAAGATTAAACTGTTTGGTCAGATCTTTATTCTCTATTTCTACAACATGAAATTGAAAAATGAACTAGCCAAGCTTAAACTGTTTGACTTTTCATAAATTGTGGCATAGGTGACAAGTTGCACACACTTTCTTTTATGATACAAATGTAAAAAAGTAGTGGCATTTAGACTTGCACACTTTCTTGGCCTTTTCTTTTGGCGGAGTTCATTTTCTTTCATTTTTTGACCATCTTTTTATTATTTTCACCCTTTTATTTTTCTTTTAAGGTATACCCTCTTTATATTTTTTAATTTTAATTTTTTTATTTTTTCACAAATATGGAAAACCTTTGCAATCAATAAAGGTATGAACATATTACAATGCTAAACCAAGTCTATCATGATATATGCCACCTATTGGTATAGGAGCATAACAGATTCTAATCATGGGCATATTTATTTTTGCAGGTCGAGAATTGCTTCAGTGGCTACAGTGGAAGTTTGATTTCACATGACCCAATCTCCTCTCTTCTTAAAGACCCAATCTCCTCTCTTCTTAAATTATGGTTTTAGGTTTATACTAGTTTATGGATTTCTAATTAGGGTTTACGTGTCAAAGTTTGCTAATTAGGGTTTTCTTGTTAGGATTTGATTTATGGTTTAAATATGCTTTTTTTTTATTTTTCTTTGTTGTAGGTAGTTAGTTTGCTACATGACATTACACATTTAGTGTACATTCACCTTTTTCATTGCATTCTTAAATTTTTTAGCATTAGCATTGCATGGCTTATTTTTCTCGCAATTCACTGCATTGTTTTCTCTATATTTCATAAAGTTTTTTAACTCCTCTACATCATGAATTCATACCATACAATGATTTCTAACCTATCATTTAATTTTTTCTCTATGTGGCATGCCCCTACATGAGCTTTCACAAGACTTGTTATAGGAATGCTCCCTGCTAACCTCGTACGTCATAATGAGATACCATGCTTTCATCCAAGACTTGGTCTATTGGCGCTCTCTATAAAAATTATAGGCCATGATGAGATCACAATATGCCTCTTTGCACTTTCCTAAAACCTTAGAAATACTTCCCTTGTCACTTTGACTTAACACTGAAACCCTATCCCCAACTATTGCTATGGCTATAATGACTACCCCAAGAGGTCGCTTCTCATAGGTCTAGTCATCAAAATTGTGTCCTGGACATATTTCCTACGATTCTAACCCATTAATAAGGAAATTATGAATAGATTCTCATGGGGAGTCCCAGTTAGTTCATGTGACCTATAATTACAACCAAAACCCTTTTCCCAACATGGTCTTGATATTTCTCGGTGTGTTTTCACTATTTTTCTTTTAGTTGGAGATATGACGTGGAAGAAGGGCATGAGAGAAAGCCTAAGTCAGATTAAATCCTCCAGCTTCTAAAAAATAGGAACAAACTCTCTTGCCCATAAAATAAGTGTGGATCCACATCCACTCTGGAAAAATGAATGCCAATGTTCATGAAAGAGGAAATTAATCAAACAAGAGGTTAAAGACTGAGAAAGGATTCCTACGTAGAGAGGAGATACGTATGACTTTGTCGGGATACTAAATAGGCCTACTGGCTATTAAGCAACATTTTTGATTCCTTGAGTGACTCTGTCGAGGTACTCAATAGGCCTGCTAGCAGAGAAGAAACGTTTGTGTTTAATTGAGTGACCCTACTGAGGTATTTAACAGGCCTGCTGGCAATAGAGAAAAACAAAAAAATCGATTTAAAGGTATGAATACAATAAGCTCTACACCATGTTCTCTACATCATCATTCAAGAATTACATGTGTAAGATTTTGGTTTACTATGTAATGACTAATGAAACCTAGTCGGGACATAGGGGAAGGGAATATCCACATAAGGTCAATAAACCCTAGAGGGACCCATAGTATTTGTTAAATACTTTGTTGCATCATTATTAAGACTTGACTTGTTTTAGGGATGTCGGTAGAGATGTTATATTTTAATAGGGGAATATCCACATAAGGTCAATAAACCCTAGAGGGACCCATAATATTTGTTAAATACTTCCTTGCATCATTATTAAGACTTGATTTGTTTTAGTGATGTCGGTAGAGATGTTGTATTTTAATAGTGGTTTACTAAATGTTATAACCACTACAACACCACCAAATATTTTGGGTTGACAACAAATTTTAGGTTCCCCCACCCTTGCTTGCCTTAGGCCATAAGGGTTATGATAATGTCTTGAATTGATCATCCTCGCCATGACTAGATTGCAACCAAACCCTCTCAATGCGCCTTATCATTGGTGGTAAATATGAATTTTCCTCCTAGTATATTGGTTTTAGGAATGGATTAGGGTTTTGCAAGATTTGTCACTTTAATGATGCATTGGGAGTTTCATGTGCCTTCAAAGTTTCATATTTCCATAATATAAATTCAAATTAATGGAGGTAACTTATATTGATGGATATGACTTCACTCTTACTTTTATTTTATTAAGTGTGTTTGGGTTTGGAAGATGCCACTGTGCTTGAAACCCTATATTGTCAAAATGGAAGTACCCTTCATGTTTTTACCTATATGGATTGTTATAGGCCATTTGGTCACATCTAGTTGATAGGCCTACAAACCAGATCAATCAACATCCGTGAACATGTTATCATCACCCCTTCACAAATCCATGAGCATGAATCTTCCAAAAAGTCTAAGTTTATGGAAGAAATTGCTGAAAATCAGTGTTTTTAGTCCCAACGCTGCCTGCCCTATTGGTCACCGGAGTTCAATTCATGTTTCTCCTTTAGGCATCACTAGTGTCCAAGAGTAGTTGCTTCGTTCTGCATGTGAATTGATTCTAGAAATTTGGGAAATTAAAAAAATATTTTGAATCTTCCTCTTCCAGAAGCTCCCAAAGGTTGTTTTAACTATTTACCATGTACAAAAGCTCAAATCCTATCTGATCCTATCTTGGAAACTTCACCCCTTATCCCTTTAGCTCAACCTCTCACCATATGTAGATCTCAAGCCCATAAAACTAAATCCTAAACTACCATTCTCCTCTTATAAATTTATTACAATCCATAGCATAAGGGTTGCCTTTTAGAGATTGATAGTGCCCTTACGCTGCTGTCTTGAACCTAAAGGAGTCATAATATTCATGCATTAGGATTGATGTTGAGGTGTTCTTTGTGAAAAGGAAGGAAATGTCACATTGGAGAGACATCTATGAAGGTGGATTTTATTTATGGTTGTAAATGTCTCCGATTTATATTGATACAAAGAGTATGAAGTTTTCTTATATTTGTTGTGTTATGTTTACACTCATGTATTTCAACACCATGATGGTTCATTGAATAAAGATGTTAAATTATGCTACATAGATGTTGTGGATCCTTTGATCATTTTAGTCTTGTGTGCAGGTTTTGATTATAGCACTTAGAGCTATAATTGGAGCTTATGAGCGAGGAGGAAAGGGAAGCTTTCTAAAAATTTGAGTTAGGCTTCACTCCCATACTCTAATATGTTTAAGGAAAACTTATGGTCTTTGCCTTCTATTATTCTAGACTAGGCCACTAAGTCTAAGGAATTGACCTTTGTCCGTAATCGTAAATTTCGCATAAAAAATTGGTGACTACACTCGGGAATGTTTCTTCCCTTAGTAGTTTCATTGACCTTAAAACCTTTTTTTACCTCTTAAACTAATCTTCATTACTCATTCAGAAGTAAATTGACCTTAGGAAAACAATTCTTTGAGCTTGGTTTGATTTTTTTTGTTGTATTTTGGCTGAATCTGCCTTAGGGCACCCCGTGGTCTGGAGACAGAGGGCTTCAATGCACCCTCTCCTTCTTTGTACCTTCGCTATAAAGCACTGGTGCTTATTCTACGCTCGTGTTGATCCCAGTAAGATGCAAAAAAAATATTTTCTTTCCTTTCTCTATGATTTTCTTTGATCCATTTTCTTTTCTTTTTGTCTCCGAGTGTGTCCTTGTCTTTGAAAAGCCTTCACTTTGTTTTCTTTAGGTTTTATTAGCCTTTGATGGAATTTATTTGTATTTTTCTTTTTTCTTGTCAATTAGGTCTTTTGCAAACTCGTTTCTTGATCATTGATTTCTTGAATAAACTAATATTACAATCATCATTTTGTGTGATTTCTCTCATTAGTGGTTTAGTAGCATGTTAGTTTTCATTTCATTTGAAAATTAAGAGGGTTGGAAAGAAAAATATCATCATTTTTCATTTTGCATCACATTTAGGGTTTTGTTTGAAGTTTGGAAATTGGAACAACTACATTAGGGAAATTTACTTATCAATCTTTTTTGATGCATTTGTCATGCTACATTACTCTTTTCTTCTTCTCTCCCGTACATAGTATTTCATTGAAGAGAAAATATTTCATTTTTTCATGCTAGATTACATTTTACGATATTCAGGTGAAATTCATAGTGAGCCTTGAAAGTTGAAACTTAATTGAAGATAAAATATAAAATTTATTCAATCAATCTTAAAGAGAATTTGAAACATCAATACAAGCATCTAGAGGTCTGGGCTACAGACATGTTCTAACGTCTATAAACATAGGATTTATCATTTTCTTCCAACGTTGCATTCCAAGGGTGATATCTTGTTCTACGTATGCAAATCTATAGAATCATTCTCCATGTACCTCAGGGTATATTGGATAGTGTTTCATGCATAAAAAGTATATTGGAATTCTCTCATCATATAATTACCCACACTAACATGGGATTGTGCTTCCACATACCTTTGAGTATATTTTGGAAGTCCACACTAAGTTGTTATCCTCAGCTTAGGTAACCGAGTCGGCTGCCTTGTCTAATGTGATACAATAAACACAACATTTGGGGAGATTTCCTACCCATATGTAAATACTTAGTTCTCCAAGGTGGTATATTGTAATTCATAGTTGCTTGGTAAACCCTTTTTCCTAGTTACCCCTTTTTGATTTATTTTTGTTGTTATTTTTTTAAATTTTATTAAACCAGCGTGGAAGAACAACCCCGTCAACCATGTAGTTTGTGCAGGATGCAAAGATTTCCCCCTCTTCCACCTGAGGCAACTCCTGGATGTCAAAAGAAAAAAACTACGCAAAATGACGAGTCCAGTACTTTGGGAGCTTCCCCTTTTGGACCTCCATCTGAAATTGATCCACAAGAATCATCTCTTCCTATGAGTACTAAACCCTAAGATCACTTCTTTATTATTTGGTGAGTTTGACGTAGTCAAAATAGAAGCAGTTGAGACTTTATTACCGAAGGTTATTGAACCCGAGTTTCTTATCTCAGACACATTACACCTTGAGATTATACAATTTGAAAACCCTCAGTTAAATACACCTGTTACTTCAATCCCTTCCTCTTCCCTTCCTTTGTCTTTGGCTCAAACAAAATCCATATATATTGTACTTGAGGGTGAATACCTTCCACCTAGTCTTCTGATTATTGAGGAGATTATTCAAGAATAGTCTTAACCTTCTTCTCCAATTCATTTGAGAGTGCTTCATCTCTATCAAGTCCCTCCTCCTCATACTCTGGCATAAGCTCCTTTGTCTCATTCACCTCTTTTATACTCTCCCTTGAGTTTCCCTCGACAATCCTCTTTGTGAAATTTAACCATGATTGAGTCTGCTATGGTTTCTCAATCCACATCTGTTACTATGATGATGACAGCCAATATTGCAGCTTCTTTTATGTTTGCAAGATCACCATAAACGCATTTGTATGGTAGCCCATCTATCTTGCATGGTTACTAATGGTTGTTTGGTACCTACTCTGGTCACAACATCTAGTCCATGGACTTATCCCATGTCATCCTCTTCTGGAATACCATTTGGCACTTCTTTGATGAGCACTACATAGTTTGTTATTCCTCCTCCATCCTAACCTTTAGTAGAGAAGCTATATGGTCCATATGTTAGTGGGTATGGACACCTACAACAACTAATTCAACCTTATACTCGGTACCTCCTCTTGGGGGAGATTTTCTGTTGTGTGTGGAGCATGATTGTTCAGAGGTCTTTGTTTCAGTTGGATGTATACCCCAAGAAGTTTTGTACACCCCTCCATGCGGGGGG
>APFE030464526.1:74438-99240 GCA_000404065.3 Pinus taeda | reverse complement strand
AAAACTACTTTTTGAAACATTTAGAAAAATAAAATTACTCTCACTATAAAACTCAATAAATTTCAATGTCTTTTAAAAACCTTTTGTGAATGAAAAACACCTATTTACTTGTAATAGTCATTAATCATTTTATAAAAATAAAGTAGGGGGCCTTTTACAACTGAGCTTAAAATGTACTCGTTTGTCACAAGTAGAGCCACTGCTACTAGCAAGCGTTCATAGCCTCGATAGGGTTACCTTTTAACCAACAACAATCTAGTATCCCATCCATTTAATAGTGCAATAATTAGAGGTAATTGTATTTTTCTTTTCTTTTTTGATGCTAAAAAGCCCTTGTTCTGGTTTGGTGGCCAGATAACGACAATGCCATTTATCGGTAATAATTAAATTGAACAAGCCAGCTCGTGATGGGACCCCTTGTTTTATAATTAAAAATCGTAAGTCATTACCCTGATTTGGTGTTTAAAGTGGTAATGCCAGTGTAGTTGGTTCCCTATGAACATGGTTATATTTTAGAATTACACTCTAAAATTCTTTTTTTATTGGATGGGGAGGATCATTGACTCAAGAGTTTTGGATGACAAATCCGAGTTGAAAGTGTTTAAGTCGTAAGACGGTATTTACTTTTTAAGGATAACCTTTTTTGACTGAAATTAAAGTAAAAGGATATAATTTTTTGAGTTTTTTTTTTTTTAAAGATTTTACAACATAATGGAAAATATTTTTAGAGTTCTATAATTTTTATCTAATTTTCAATTTTTTTAAACCACTTCTTAAAAATTCTTACCTTCAAAATGAAAAAATAAAAATAATTTCAAGAGATGTTTGAAAAGTCAATGGAGTACTATTTAACATTTTATTAACAAAATCTGTAAAAGGAAAAATAAATTGAAGTGGGATGTACAATGGGAGTGAATTTTTACATATTTTATTCTTTATTCTATTTTTTTTAAAGAAATTAAGAAAACAATTTATTTAAGATGAGCCCATTTACAGGAAGAAAATATCTCGTTCCTGATAAATCTTGAAGTATAAATGTAGATGGGTTTATTTGTTCAACAATCTGAAATGGATCAAGCCATAATTTCTGAAATTTGGTATGTTTCCCTTTTTCTTCATGTGCTTTGTCCCACTTGAGAGCTAGATCTCCAACTTGGAAGGATATTTGTGAGAGAGAAATTGCATCAAAATAAGCTTTCACCATTTGTTGATGTTTGGTGTGTGTGATTTTGGCCTTTTCCCTTTCTTCTTCTAGTCTTAGGATCTGTGAATTTCTTAAATGCAACGAAGAAGAAGGTGTTTCTTCAATAAATTGAACTAGGGCTAATGAAGAAAGATCTAAATGTGATGGAATAATGGATTTCTTCCCATAGACTAGGCTAAATGGAGAAGTTACTATAGAGGCCTTTTGAGTTATCCTATAAGCCCATAGAGAAAATATTAATGCTTTATGTCAGTTTCTTTGATTTTGATCTACAATTGTTTTTATTATTCTAAGGGGATTTTTATTAGTGGATTCTTCCAAACCATTTCCCTCGGGATAGTAATTAGCATAATATTTGAGTTTAAAACCTCTCCTAATTCCAAATTCAATCATACTGGTACCCGAAAAATAAGATTCATTATAAAATATAAGTGTAGAAGGAAAACCAAATCTTGTAATGATAAATTGATCAATAAATTCGATAACAGATTTAGAATTGACTACCTTTAGTGCAATTTCTTCCACCCACTTAGTGGAGTAATATGTAGCAATGAGAATATATCTATGTTGTTTAGAAGAATGAGGAATGATCTCACCTATGATACCCAGTCCCCATTTTTCGAAAGGTTGTTCAATGTTAACTGGTTGCAGAGGAAAAGCTGGTTTCCTTTGTCTTCCAAAAGAAGTTTGGCATGTTTTGCATTTCCTCACATATGAGTGGGTATTTTTGAAGAGAGTGGGCCAGTAGTATCTGACATCTAAAATTTGTGTGATGTAGTATCTCCTCCAAAGTGTCCACTTGCTGGTCCATCGTGAAGTTCCTGCAAAAAAGTTTGTGCTTCAGACTTTTCTAAGCATCCTAACAATATGGAATCATAGTTTATCCTAAATAACACATTATCAACAATCTCATAATTTTTTTTATTTTTTATTTTTATCATAAACCTCTTTTTCTTTTATAATTGAGTTCAGGAGGAGCATATCCATTTTTTATAAATAAAAAATGAAATCAGTGTATTGGCAATCAACATCAATTACACTTACCTCAGAATGTGTTCATTCTTCCCTGTGTCCCCTTCGGTTGGTATGTTGGATTCTCCTGTAATAAGCTTGCAGAAACCTTTCCCTCTAACAATTTTGGCTAGTTTTATTTCGATATTGTATTTCTACAGAGTTGTTACCCAATTTGCTCCATTTTATCCTAATTATTTCTACATTAGTAATTGTTCGACTACTAGGAATGGAAATATTACTTTCATGTGTGTGTTTTAAGAGAAAAGGTCTAAAACGTTTTAGAAATTTATATACAACAAATTCATGTTTTTCTACATCTTAATAATTCAATTCAACACCTTGAAAATTTGAACTGAAAAATGAGATTGGTGCTTCAATTTTCTAATTATTAATTTGTGTCAAAACAATGACATAAGACGTTGAAAAAGTAGACGTGTATAAGATGAAATGGTCGGAGAAATTCAGAGTATTTAAAGAATGAACATCGATAATTTCTTATTTGATTAATCAAATGCTTGCTTTTTATGATGACTCCATTTAAAAACTGCATCTTATTTAATCATTTGTTGTAATGGCAAAATAATTTGTGATAAATCAGGGACAAACCTTTTGACAAAATTGAACTATCCAAAAAACCATTGCATGTTTTTTTTGTTATATGGTGGAGAAATTTCTGAAATTTCTTTTATTCTATCAGGCTCAATGTAAATACCATTTTTTGACATAATGAATCCTAAAAGTTTCCCTTCACTAGGAGTAAAAAAAGACTTTTTTGGGTTTAATGAAATCCCATATTTTCTACAATGTTCAAAAATATGTTTTAAGTCCTACAAATGACTATTTCTATTCCTTGAATAAACAGTAATGTCATCCAGGTAAACAACAATTTTTTGGTTTAACAGACCTTTGAAATCTATAACCATGGCTAGTTCGAAAGTGGCCCCTGCATTTATTAAACCAAATGACATTTTTTGGTAGGCATAAGTTCCCCATCTGGTTTTGAAAGTAGTATATAGCCTATCATCTGGGTGGACCATGATTTGATTATATCTAGAGAAACCATAAAGACATAAGTTTAGAACCAACAACTGATCGTAAAATCTGTTCCGTAGTGGGTAGAGCAAAATTATCCTTTTGACTGGCCTTATTAAGATTCCTAAAATCTATACAAATTCAAATATCAGCATTGTACATAGTTGGAAACCCATCTTGAATGCCTAACAGGAAAAATGATTTAGCCTTAAGGAGTTTATTAAATTCTCTTTTGATTTGACTTTCTATGTTCGAATTAATTTTCCTTAATTTTTGTTGGACATGTTTACCATTTGATATCATCAGGATCGTATGTTAAATGATAGAAGTGTCAAACATTTTGAGATCTTCATAACTCCAAGCAAATGCATCCTTATATTTTTTTTAACAAATGGATGTAGAATAATCTTTCTTCAGATGAGAGAACAAGTCCTAAATTGATGTTTTGTTGTTTAAGATCTGTCCCAAGGTTTATTAATTCAAATCTCAAATTTTAACTCTGTAGTTTTGAATTAGTAACTCTTTTAAATCTTTCTTTTAAATCATAGAGATCCTCAAGTTTAACTACAGATTTAGGTATGGGATTATCCTCATATTTTTTTTTTTAATTGATTATCATGTTCATCTTCATCAATTATTTGGTCATCATATGATTTTTCAGAAGTTAATAAGCTTAAAATGTCTTCATCATCATTGAATACCCGCCAATTGGTGATATTATCGGGAATGGATGGCCTAAAGATTAATTCTAGAGAAAATATATTATGATTGTAATCTTCAAATGGGATCAATTTTGATGCAATGTTAGCAAGAAGGTCAGCACTAGAATTCTGAATCCTAGGAATAACAGAAATGTTAAATGCTAAAAAATGTGAAGGGAGAGACTGAACCAAAGATTGATAATTCTTCAAGTGTGTAGATATACAATGCATCATGTTTCTTACTTTCTTAACTACAATTTTTGAATCTCTATAAAATTGAAGGTATTTAACGTCAAGGCTAATTGATTTGTACATACCTTGGACTAATGCCTCATATTCTGCAATATTAGTTTTGGATTTGAATTCCAATCATCAAGTCAGCATTGTCTTCACACCTTCAGGATTAATCAATATGCAACATGCTCCTGCACCATCGCTTGATTTCAACCCATCAAAAAACAATGTCTACAATAAAGAATTAACTAATGGTTTTTCTAGCATATTTATACATCTGGAAAGGTTTGTATCTGAAAATTTTTCAATTTGAGAAGTTACAGAATTACTCAGAGATGGTGGCACTTGTGCTTTAAAATTCTCAAAAAATGATTTAGTACAATAGTTTCCAAGAATGTTATTATTAAATGCCACTGCCTCATTTTCATGTTCGAAATATGTTACTGAATGTCTCATATGTATTCTTGGTTGATTATTATTTGATTTGGCTTTCCATTAAATGGAAACCATAAGAGAGACCAATCAATGTCAAAATAACTATGTAGTTTTTCTGACCAATCTCTACTAAGAATTAAACTATAGAAATCTGGGATATCAGCAACAAGTATATCGATTATTTGAAAAAATTCAAGATTTGAAGATAATCTAATAAAAAATGAATTCATTTCTCCTATGAATTTGACTTTTTTCCTATTGATTTGCACAACGTGAATTGGGGTTTTCTGGGGTGACATGTTTAGTTTCAGACAAATTGAATACGACATGATATTCGAAGAAGCCCCTGAATCTACCAAGTAGTTATGTACATTTTTATTAGATAATTAAAAAGTCAAAAGAAAAGGAGGAGTATGTGAGTCAGACTTGTCAGCTATCATAATAGCATCAAAGAAATCGAATAATGGATGACCAAGAGGTTTACCTAGTCTGTTAGAAGCTTTGGATACCACAATATTAGGAAGAGGAGAAACATGTACTGCATTCAATTCTTTGAGTAAAACATTTTGCTGTTGTTTGAGTTTAGTGAGTTCATGAAGGGAAATGTTTTCTTTTGTTTTCTTTATATCCTCAACTATATTGTACTCAATAGCATCTGAAATTACTAAGGTTCTGGGTGAAGATGGAGAATTGGATGAAGATGAAATTACATGGGGAGAAGTGGAAGTGGATTTTTTAACAACATATTTATCTTTAGCAGTGGAAGTTGAAGGTTTCTATTTTTGAATTGGTTGTATAGAATCAATTGGAATTTTGCTTCTTGTGCTAATAGGTAATGCTTCATATTCATTTTTACTATCAGAAATAGGAAGAATAAAATCCCACCTTCCATTTAACTCAGCTATTTGTTCATCAGCAAAAAATGTTGCTTCTTCCTCATCTTCAACATCAGTTTCAGCATTAGAGATCATGTTTGGAGGTTGTGGATTAGGTGGTTGATTTCTTCTGAATGGTATAAAAGGTTTTTTGGAAGAGGATTCAGCTACTTGTTTTTTGATCTCTCATATCTTGATAGATAAAGTTTAAAGGACTTGTTGTGAGCCTTCAAGATCAAAGGGATATTTAGGTAATTTCTTTATAGCTTCATCCTTAAATGTAACTCTTTTTAATTTTCTACCTTCCTGATCTTTTCTCTTTTCTAGTGCATTTATCCCCTTCTATATACACACAACTTCTTTCATGTTATCTACCAAGGTATTTTTATTAGCTCTATCTACAAAAATTCCTATGTTAGAAGGAAGAGATGAAATATACCATTCAATTTGTACATCGACAACAGGTCTAGAAGTAGCTGAGATTTATTTAACAATTTGTTTAATTTGGAATTGAAATCTTTTATCTTTTCCCTTGAATTCGTTTTTGAATTGGAAAGATCATTGATAAGGGATGCGGTTATGTGATTATTACCAAATTTAGTCAAAAATAGTTCTTCAAAAATATCACAACTAGTAATAGAATTGGTTGGTAATGAAAAGTACCAAGACCCTTTTGATCTTGTAAGAGTGTATCATAATAACTAACAACAACGTCTTCTTCATCTACCTCATTGAGATTGATGGATAACATATAATTATGAAGGTGCTCTTCAGCAAGTAACTCATCATCAGGATTGAATTTGGGAAGCCATCTTTTAGGATGTTTTGGTAGAGGATGAAGTGGTGCTGACATTTGAAAAGCTCCTGGATTGGACCATGGTCTAGCTTCCATTATAAGAGTCAGGGAGGTGGATGTGATTAAAGAAGAACTGGTAGCTGTGATAGTACCGCTTGAGGTAGCACTAGTCGTTTGTGTAGAGGAAATGGAAATAGATGAAGTGATCAGTGGAGAGAAACGAAATGAAAAAGGAAGAAATGGGGATGTCGGTGAATGAGAGAATGAGGTAACCTCACTAGTAGATGTTTGGGAATCTGTAGCAGTTTTCATTCAGCGGGATTGAAGTGGAAATTCAAATAGCGAGATGCCACGTTTTTCACTTCAGGACCAAGTTAAAACACCAGTTCCTTGAAAAATAAAATTTATTCTTCCTTCAGAATCTTCAAATGATTTGGAGTTTTCCACTGAAATGGAGATGTCTTCCAATTTATTTATCAAAGCTATAATTTATGGTGACTATGGAGTATAATCCGTAATGATTACCTCAGGAAGTATTCTAGGAGTCTTTGGAGGTGATTGTACAACTCCTGATCTAAAAGTAGGAGATTCTAGAGGGGATCTGGAAGTTGTAGGAGATTTGGGGGGAGAATGACTCTTGAAATAGCCTTTTGTTTTTGGATTGGACTTACCTGCCATTCATAGTTTGCAGACCTTCCTTCTAGCAGCAAAAAGTGTTGAGGCCTCGAAAATCCCTGCATCAACATAGGGGGAAGACCACTCGGTTCGGACCTTAAGACAACTCATTTTCCATTTAGGTAGTGGCTCCAACTAAGGATAATGGGGCCAGTTTCTCAATGAAAGTTTATTGAATGGATGTGTAATGCTTATAATGAAGTGAAATAGATGTATCTGCAGTAATGAATTAAATGGGAAAACACATGCATTAATCTACTCTATAACCCAAGATTGTTTAACATTTATCTGGATGCAATCTATAATGATTTTCCTTAGTAAATGAAAATATAGATTTCTCAAACACTAATGGAAATGAAAATATTTCAAGATGATTACTTTGATTAAATAGTTAATCAAAATGATGTGTATAACTCATATCACATTCAAAATATCAAGGAAAATTACTTAACATGTATTCAAAATATCATTGACATCATGGTAAGAAATGAATACATGTAAAATTGTTCTTTAAATACCATGTAACAAGCAATTTTAAAAGATAATTTCACTATTTATTTATGAAAAAAACAGAGGTACAATGATAGAAATACCAGATGCGCGTTGCTCAGTTCATAAAAGAAATAACAACAGTTTATTCCTTCTCACAAAGATGATTCAAGGAGTACAATAATTCAACTTCTCAAAATTGTTTATGAAAATTCCTAAATAATGTACAATAGTGCGAGTTTTTGTAAGCCTTTCTTCATAAAATTCTGGACCTTTATTTCATACAATGAGTGAGCTGAAATAGCAGAAAACAATTGAATCTATTGTGCAGAGCGTTGAGGGCATTTAAAGAGATCACTTCAACAATGCTTAAAGGAAAACAATATTTTGGTAGAAGTTTCTAAAAGTGATTTGTTGTCTTCATCAACTTCATTTGTTCCATCAAATTCTCTAGATGTTTGGCCATTTGTTTGAACTGATATGTCACTTATCAGCACAACTATCTTCCTCTATCATGAACCTGAACATGGAAAACAAGAATCAATAAGATAAACATAAATGAGATGATAAGAAAATTTTGTTTGAAACAAATCAAGTTTTGCAGAAAATCAGAAACAATACAACACGACATTATAATATCAAGCTCAATCCACACAAGTGCATGTTTTGTGTTCTCTTTGGTCGACTTCTCGGCTTCGTAGTGTTGAAGCAAGGAATTTATATTAATCCACTTAACGTCCATGTGATCCTCGATATGCTTGCTCCTTCTTCTCTCTTTCAACTAAAATGACACCAAGGGAAGGCTAACTTTCCATGGAGATTTGTTCCCAATTATGCTGAATTGACCAAAGGATTTACTCAATTGTTGAAGAAATGGGTTCCCTTCCATTAGGATGACACTTCCCAAAAGGAGTTTGATGCTTTGAAATATGTTCTAGTTTGAGCTTCATTGTTGTATCCCCTGGATTATGAAAGTGATTACTTCACGTACCTCGTTGTTGCAGTTACTACCATCACTATGGTATTGGTCGAAGAGGATGATACAAGGGATTGAAATCCCATTTATTATTTGAATCGGAATTTAAATGACACATAAGTAAAATATACTATTAGGACCCTATAATGTACCTTTTTTCTCATACTTTTTGCTATCATTACATCCTTTTCCCACTCATATTTAAGCCTACATTATCACCTTAATTTATTTTTCCAAAGGTATATAATGTTTCTTCTCTTTGCTATATATTTAGCTTGTTTTACATGTAAATTTACATTACTTTCATACTTAGCCACTAATCAGAAATATATAGTTGCTAAAATAGTTTGAATACTGCAGTTAATATATTGTTGCTTCTTGAAGACCACGTTGCTAAAACAGTAAATAGTACACAAATCCCGATGCTGAAATAGTTTGTGATCTGTGATGTTGAAACAACCTGTGATCTGCAATGCTGAAACAATCTGTGATTTATGATGCTGAAATAGTATTTCATATACAACAGTAATAAGAAGGGTTAATTAAAGGAGCTATTACACTGACCAAAATAGCAGTACCTCGAAGCCAGCACCATTACAACCACTGTAACAACATTTTGCTATGGAAGATCGGAATATCCTATTCCATCATAGAAGATTAGATCATACTAAGAATAGGATTTGTATGTACACATGTAATCATTGTATTAAGAGGACTTCTCCTCTCTAAATAGAGGAGAAATCAACATTAGGAGAAAAACGACAGAATATGGAAGGCTTAGCTAGAAGGGAATTATAGAGAAGTAGCATGTTTATTCTTATTGTAACATGTTGCATTTGATAGATGAATAAAATATAATTTTGAGCATTTCTTCTTAGTTCCCGTTCATTTCTGGGGAATCTTGTGAGAAGGAGAGGGCCCACCTTCCTCACAAGATTCACCCATTAGTTTTTGTGGTGTGTTAATTATTGATTTTATTCATGCCTTGCTAGAACTCAACTATCTATTGTTGAAACTCTATTTCAACTAATTGTTGCATAATTTTCATACAATTCATTCCTAGGTAATTGTTTTCCAGTTCTATTGGTAATTCTGTTTGCCGAATGAGTTTATGAAAGTGTGATAGTCAGAGACAGGTGCTGAAGGTTCCTACTTTGGGGAATAGGGTCTTGTTCTCTGTTACAACATAGTTAGTCTTTTCTTTTGTAGATTGTTAAAAGGTTCATTTTTCCTAGGTTGTTGTTTCTTAATATAATCTAGGATTCTTCTGATAATCATTTTCCTTTAAACTTAAATTCTCTAATAGAAAGATTGCTTTTACTGTAATTCAAAGTAGAGATTTAGTCTGTTCAAAGCAAGGTGTGATTAGTGTAACTTTTACTACAACTTTGGATTGCTTTTGAGATTGAGCATACACAGTGTGTGATTGCCTTTGAAATAAATAGACTTCCCTGAGTTGACAATTTATGTAGCACTTGATTGTTTAATTAAATAAGCAATTATAGTGACCAACATTTTAGGGTCGTTGCTGAGGAAGGAAATTATAGATTTCAAAAGAATTTATGTTTTTCTTTCAGCTGTACAGATTGCATGAGAGGATGTGGAGCCCCTAAGAAAGCTAACCCTACAGGCGACAGGGGCAGAGGAAGGGGAGGAGGAAGAAATACTTTTATTGATGAGATTATATCAAAATCTAAATTTTCTATTCCTTAGCAACCAAGCTCTCGAAAACCAATGCCTCAACCTACCTTTCAAGTGAACTTTGAAATGGAGGAAGAGATTTGGAGCCTTGAAATAGTTGAGAAACCAGCAAGAAACATTGAGGATCGAGCAAGTGTAGTAGGGGAACAAATAGAAGCAACCATGGATTGGTATAATGAAGAACTGCACCATGAAGAACAGGTCGGTCCTGAACGAGAGGTAAATGATGAAAACTCTTTTTCTACCTTAGGATTTCCTATTGGTGATCTTCCTAAAGGAGTAGCTCCTGTGACGAATATTCCTCTTTCAGCTTTACCTAACTTTCATGGTTTATCTTCTGAAGATCCTGATGAATTCCTTTTTGAGTTTGATATATTGTGCAGAAGTTATGATTACATTACCAATGCTCAAAAATTAAAGCTATTTCCAACAACATTAAAGGGAAATGCAATAAGATGGTTCATGAGTCTTGGAGGTCATGTAATCACAACATGGGATTAGATGAAACATAAATTTCTGCACAAATATCAAGACTATTTCCAAACAAGATAAAAAAGAGAGGAACTATTCAAGATGATACAGAAAGAGGATGGAAATCTAGAGGATTTTGTGTAAAGGCTACAGTATAATCTACAAAGATCCAGTCACCCCGATGTAAGTAAAGATATTCTAAAAATAATATTATTAAAAGGAGTAAGGGATGACTATCTAGATATGCTAAATATGCTTGGTAAAGGGGACATATCTAAAGAATCATATGAAGAAATTATTAACCTCTGTAAAAGATGTTCAAGAGGAGCTACAAGGAATAGATCAAACAATAGGGATACCACATTTTCAAGAGTTCAAAAATCAACCAGTGGTGGAGCAACAAGAGCTCGATTAGGTAATTTACTTGAGGATTTTAAAACTGAAATGTTATGTTCTTTTGCTTCACAAATTAACACCTTGTAGATTAAAAAGAAACAAGCTAAAGTAGAAGTGGCTCTATCCATCTTTTGTCGCAAATGCAGAGAAAAGCACCCACTAAGGGAATGCCCATTGTACAAAATGCCAATTTTCACCCTTTGTGATAAGGATCATGAAACACAACAATGCCCTTCTTTACTAAGAATCAAAGCATCATTACAACCAACCGATGAAGAAGCTGAAGCTGTCTATCTGTTGACACAGAGAAGGCAATGGAAACTCTGAGGACAAGGTATGAATCCTAATATGCCATTTACATCTTCTAATTGTTGGAACAATTATGCTTCTTTTAGTCAAGCAAATTACCCTCCCTTTAACCAAATGCAATACCCACCCTTGCAACAAACAAACCCTCCCTTTATAGACCCAACAATGTGGACTCCTTGGCCTCCACAACGACAACCTCATTTTAACCAGTGGAATCCAAATTGGAGAGGTCAACAACTCCCATTTCCAAATCAATTTCCCCAATTTCAATCACAATTTCAGCAACCACTCCCTTTACCATCAGGTGCTCCATTGAATAATCAAATGATTTGGCCCCAACTACCTGTACAACCTAACCCCAACCCCAATAATAAGGCTGTGTAGTTTATTGATATTAAAAACCAGCCTATACTTTCTATTTTTCTTGCACAATGCAATGATATTCATTTACAATCTGGGAAAATAGTAGAACCTATTATTGATGATGCTACCTCTTTTGATTCTGATAAAGAAGAAGTAAAAAAGCATGATTCACCTGAAGAGGTACAACAACCCTCTAACATTGTTGCTGAAATAGTAGAACCACCATTCCATGAGCATTTATCTTTGACTAAAACGCCTGAGCCACCTGCTTTCAATCTTATAGGGGAATTACAAAATCTCTACGTCAAAATTCCACTATTACAAGCACTAAGAGATGTACAAATTTATGCTAGAACTATGCGAGACATTTATGTTAAGAAACCTAGTAGGAAAACTAAAGATCCCCTCACAGTTCATGTCATGAGTGATCTGTCTACACTAATGTCGAGTAATGCTCCTCCAGTTAAATATGGTGATCCCGACCATCCTAATATCACAGTGCAAATTGGAAAAACAATGCTTCCTCGAGTTTTGGTAGACTTAGGCGCTGTTATCAATATAATGAATCTTGAAACTTCATAACTGTTACAAATGAAGAATGGAATTAGAGATACCCCAGCCATTCTAGAATTAGTTGACCCTTCTACAATCAATCCGGAAGGATTTATTGAAGACCTAATCATCTTAGTTGAGTCCTGGAATTGTCCAATTGATTTTGTGGTATTACAACCTAAAACAAAGTTGGGGGGTCATCCTCTAATTTTGGGTAGGCCTTGGCTAGCCACAACAGATGCCTTTATTAGCTGAATATATGGTTCAATGACAATTTCCAATGGATATGAGACCAAACAATTTACTCTCTACCCTCACGCTACACCCTTGATTAATAATGATAATTCCATATGGGTGGACTATGATGATCAAACTACTCAACCTATCTTGACTATCAGACAAGCTTTAAGCCTTAAAGATGTCACTGAGGATGAAGTAATTAATATTTTTATTTGTGAATCCTCCTCTGTGACTCCAGAAACACATAATTAGCTAGCTGCACTTTTTGAGTTAGATACCCAGGAAAAGCTTAATTCTGAAGACCTACCTCAAACATCAACTACCATCTCCTCTAAAAGTATACCAATAGAAATTGAACTTGGCAAAACACTGAATATAAACCCCAACTTGACAGTTGCTAAAACACAACAATTAATGAAGTTACTTCTTGAAAATAAGCAAGCATTCGCGTGGGACTATACAGATATGAAGGGAATCTCTCTTGAATTATGTACTCACCGTATCTATAACACAGAAGATTGTCGATCGATTTGTCAACCTCAACGATGAATGAACCCTAGTTTAAGGGAAATTGTTAAAGAGGAACTTCAAAAATTGCTTAATGTAGGGTTTATATATCCTATATCTGACAATGAATGGGTTTCCCCATTGGTAATAGTTCCTAAGAAAAATGAGAAATAGAGAGTGTGTGTAGATTATAGAGCCTTAAATAAAGCCACTCAAAAAGATCACTTTCTGTTACCATTCATTAATCAGGTGTTAGATAGTTTGTCAGGAAAGAAATTGTTATCTTTCTTAGATGGTTTCAGTGGGTACAACTAGATCATAATTGCACCCCAAGACCAAGATTAGACCACTTTTACTAGCCCCTAGGGAACCTTTTCTTATAGAGTCCTCCCATTTGGGCTATGTAATGCACCAACAAACTTTCAAAGAGCCGTTATAGGAATCTTTTCTGATATGATTAATGACTCTATGGAAATTTTTATGGATGATTTTACCCCTTATGGTGTCTCTTTTGAGTTGGAACTACAAAATCTTGAGAAAGTATTTAATCGATGTATACAAGCCCACCTCTCCTTAAGCACCGAAAAATGTCATATGATGATGACTGAAGGAGTGGTGCTTGGACATTTTATTTCATCTCAAGGAATTCAGGTAGATCCATCCAAGATACAAGTCATTGAGAACCTTCCTATTCCCAAAACCCAAAGAGAAGTGAGAAGCTTCTTAGGACATGCAAGATACTATAGAAGATTTATCAATTTTTTTTCAAAAATAGCTTCTCCTTTGTTTGTGTTACTTATGAAAAATGCTGAATTCAAGTGGACTAATCTTTGCCAGGAAGCATTTGATGCACTTAAACATCAGTTATCTACAACTCCTATTCTAAGGGGACCTGATTGGGCACTTCCCTTTCATATATCAACTGATGCTTCTGCAATTCGAGCTATCTTGGGACAAGAGGAAAATCATCTCCCCTATGCTATCTATTTCATTAGTAAGAATATGACTCCTGTTGAACTTAACTACACAGTTACCGAAAAGAAATTTTTAGTAGTTATCTATGTTATTAATAAATTTCAACATTACATCACTGGTTATTCTACTTTTGTCCATACTAATCACTCAGCTATTAAACATTTTACGAAAAAAATTGTCACAAATGCTCGAGTCACCGGATGGTTATTATTATTACAAGAATTTGATATTACAATTGTAGATCGACTAGGAAAAGAAAATGTAGTTGTTGATTTTCTTTCTCAGTTAACACTTGATGATAATACTCCAGTAGATGATTCCTTTCCTGATGAATATTTATTTGTAGTATCTGCTCACTCACAATGGTATGTAGACATTGCCAATTATTTGGTTGCAGGAAAGTTACCACCACACCTATCCCACTAAGAGAAAAGAAAAATCATTCAACAAAGTGCTAGGTATAGCTAGATAAGTGGATGTCTTTTCTACACAGGACTTGATCAAGAAGTCCAAAGATGCAATAGAGAAGATGAGGTTTATGATATACTAAAAGCTTGTCATGATGGCTCTTGTGGAGGGCATTTTGCTGACAAAAGAACGACACATAAAATTCTCAGGATGGGGTATTATTGGCCCTCACTTTTTAAAGATGGCAAGAATTATGTTTGGGCCTGTGACAATTGTTAAAGAATGGATTAGCCTAATCATAGAGATAAAATGGCATTAAACCCCCATGTAGTACTTGAACCATTTGAGAGACGGGCCTTAGATTTTGTAGGACCCATTAACCCTCCATCCAATCAAAGAGTTCATATATTAATTTGCACACATTAAATGACCAAATGGGTGGAGGCTAAAGCACTCCTTAGAGCTACTAAAGAAGCTATTCTAGCTTTCTTATTTGAAGATATCTTTGTCAGATTTGGAGTGCCTAGACTAATTTGGAGTGCCTAGAGAATTACTCATAGATGGAGGACCTCCTTTCGCCTCTCATGGTTTTAAAGCCACCCTTCAAAAATATCATATTCATCATAGAATAACTACACCATACCACCCCAAAGCCAATGGATAGGTGGAATGCAAAAACAAAGTAATAGAGGCCCTTCTAACAAAAACAGTGAAGGAAAACCAGAAGGATTGGTCTCAAAGGTTCCCTGAAGCATTATGGGCTTACAGAACTACCTGTAGAAACACTACAGGATTCTCTCCGTATGAATTAGTTTATGGTAAAAGTGTTGTTTGTCCTATGGAATTTGAAATCAAAACCTTAATGATTGCTTTAGCTATTAACTTTGATTTGACTGATGCACAGACAGCTAGGTTGCAAAGTTTAATGAATTGGATGAAAAAAGATTAGATGCCATTCATCAGACAACTATGATTCAACAACAAAGAACAATGGCATGATAAAACCATCACGCACAAGCAATTCCAAAAAGGTAATTGGGCTTTATTATATGATTCTTGTTTGAAGAATTTCAAGGGAAACTACGTACAAGATGGCTAGGACCTTACAAAGTGGATACTTTTTTCCCTAATGGAATAGTAAGGCTCCTAACAATTGATGACTCTAAAACACCATTAATAGTAAATGGTCATCGGCTTTGTTTATACCAACACCCCATTTCCAAAGAAGATTTTAAGGCCACATGCATAGCAGATTCACATTATCTCTTTTTAGAGGAGCCTCCTGCCCCTCATTGCATTTAATTTTTAGTATTAGATTAAAATTTCTTTTACCAATAATCCCTGCCAAGGGATGGCATGTTACAATTAATTCTTTTGCAGATTCTTGATCTAGAAAAGCCCTACCAAGAAAGGACAATCTTACTACAAGTAGATCCAAGCTTCATCTTGTGAAGCATTGCCCCCTCTCTCTTCAATCCATTCATCTTCAACATCCCCATCATTCATTCCCTCTCATTTCCTTTTCCTTTCCATTCCCTGTCCCCATTTTCCCATTGCCGAAACACCACTTTGTAGCAACATTTTCCCCATCTTTTTCGTTGCTAAAACACCATATCTTTAGCAATATTTTCCATTATTTGAAATATCACCCTTCAACAATATTTCTCCCCATTTTCCCATTGCTGAAGCACCACTTTGTAGCAAAATTTCCCCATCCTTTCTGTTGCTGAAACACCATTTCTTCAACAATATTTTCCATTATTGAAATATCACCCTTCATCAAAATTTCTCCCCATTTTCCCATTACTGAAACACCACTTTGCAGGAACATTTGCCCCATCTTTTCCCATTGCTAAAACACCACTCTGCAGCAACATTCTCCCCATCTTTTCCATTGCTGAAACACCAATTCTTCAGCAATATTTCCCATTGTTGAAACATTTCTCTCCAGCAACATTTTTCCATTCCTTTCCTGTTGCTGAAACACCACTTTTTGAGCATTACCCATTCTTTTCGTTTGTAAGACATGACTATTCAACATTTCCTGTCATACAAACATCTTCTTCAGTGCTTTTGCTCTCATTTATCCTATTTTTCATGCCACATTCTATCCTTTCACTACCTTCTCCCATGATTAAATAAACCCTTGGTACAATTTCTCTCATAATTCCAAAGTTCTTCCATGATTACTGCAAATCTATTATGAACAGGCACTATATTTTTCGAAGTACGAATTAAAGGTGAAGGTGAGGTATGTAAACTTTATATGTAAATACAATTAAACTATAGTTAATGAGAAGATGTTGATTCATTATTACCATGATCCCCATACACTTAAAGTCATTATTTTAGCCGTAGTTGGGGGGAGTATCGAAACTTTATGCCATAATTTCACATGAACTAACTATCGTCACTCCTTTTTACCCATTATCTCGCCTTTTCACCATCATTTACATGTCCTCATCCGCAAAACTTACTCAATTCAGGTACGGTTACTCAGCTCCGTGATTGTGCATTTTACTGACCTGAATGGATATGGGAGGTCCTGTTATACGATACGAACCCACCATGACAACCCTGATAGAATTGTATCCAAAAGTCTACCAAATCTTTCAGCAGGCGGGCTGGTTGGGTTGTTTTCAGAGGCTCCAGGGATTTGATCAACAACAGGTTCTTCAATTTGCTCGGAATATTCAATAAGATCATTCTATTGTTCAAGGGGTTTGGATTTCAATGACAGAGGATGATATATCATATGTTTCAAGTCTTCCTGTCATAGGTATTCGCTGGTTCCACCACAAACACATCATTCTTAATACCCAGCTGGATTTTCTCTTTCTAGGACAACAAGTTGAGCCTAAAGCTCGAGGTGTTCGACTTAGCTTGTTGCCGCCTCCTTGGCCGAAAGTTACAGATTTTGTCAAGCACTACCTTACCTATGAAGGCCGATACTAGGTAGTTTACCAGTACGACTTTGTCTTGTTATCTCATTTACAACATGCTAGACTGGTGAATATTCCTTAATTCTACTCGGATGTCGTAGAAATATGTCGCATTATTGTAGATAGGTTAAAAACCCCCTCCTTTCCCTCACCCATCACTGTCTTTTTCAATTGCTCATCCAAAAGGGTTTTTCCCAACAAAACCCTACCCTAAACAATCCACCCATAAACCCTCAGGAAACTGCTAAACACCCTGAAAACCCTCATGAAGAGCAACCACAAAACGTTCTTGACCCTTTGGAAATACCTATTAACCCGCTTACAGACCCAATTGATCCAATTGACCCTCCTACGATACCAAGTCCACCTCACAATTTACTAGAATCATCTATTCCTACTGTTGATATCCTTAGCAATGATTCTCAAGATAGCCCTCCCTGCTCCATCACTGAGGAAACACCCACTCACAAAAGAAGGAGAAAACTACTACTGCTTTTCTATCCAGAAAGTGAATGAGGGGTTGAATCAAAGCAGCAACCACTTCTGATAGCCCTCCCCATTCCACTACTGAGGAAAAATCTACTCGAAAAAGAAAGGAGCAAATTGATAATTTTTCTTCCTTTTTACCTAGAAGAAGAATGAGGACTTCAACCATAGCAGCAACTACTACCACTACCCTAAATCCCCAACCCAACCTGCTAAAACCTCGTACACCTCCACCCTCCCAAATCCCCAAATTTTTACCTGTTCCACCCACAGGCATTGAAACACAAGAACCAGATGCCCAGGGTGCTGCGGCATTATTTTCCTTACATTCAGTAGCTGAAACACAAGAGCTAGCTACTTATTCAGTAGTTGTTACACAAGAACCAACTATAGCTATTATACAAGAAGCAGCTATAGCTGTTACACAAGAACCAGAGACAACTGAAACACAAGAACCAGCTGCTGATTTTGTTCTAGAAACATAAGAACCAGATGCCAAGGGTGTTGTGACATCATTTTCCTTACAATCAGTAGCTCAAACACAAGAACCAACTACTCATTCAGCAGTTGTTACACAAGAACCAGCAATAGCTGTTACATAAGAACCAGCTACAACTGAAACACAATAACCAACTACTGATTTTGTTATGGAAATACATGAATCAGATGCCCAAGGTGTGGCAACATTATTTTCTTTACATCAAGTGGAATCAAAAGATGATTTTGTAGCTGCTCCACAAGAACCAACTACCGAGATTGTGACTGTTACACAAAAACCAGTCACCCCTCTTGATACACCTATGACAGATCAACGACCAGAACCAACAATGGCTTCTCTCTTACAAGAGAATGAGTTTCTAAGATCAGAACTAGAAGCTTACACGCAAGAGTTGGTAATGGCAAAAGAAGCCTATGACAGGGAACTTAATTTGTATACCTTAGCTCGTGCAACAACCATGGCAGAGAAAAACACAAAAAAAGATTAGTATAGAGAGTATATGTGCAACCAATGTGGGGATATTTATGATCAAGTAGGCTACAAATTGGTTCAAATCCCAATGCCTGTAGCTTCCCCTGCACCTACGTCTTTGCAGTTAAAAAAAGGAATGCCCTACTGTTACACAAGAACTAGTAAGACCTTCAAAAATTCCAAAAAGCGAAGCTAATCTATAGGAACCCTGGCCTATAACAATCGTTGAATCTGAAGCTCCTTTTCTTATTAGTAAATATGTTCAAACTCTGCCTCTTGATACAATTGTCCAATCTGAAGCTCCTCTTTTTATTAGTACCTCTACTCAGACTCTACCTCAGCTTACCACTCGCAATGCTAAAACACAAACTCAACCATGGAATGAGCAGGTAATAATGAACAAATGGAAGAAGGAGTCTGCTATTACATAGCACAAAATCTTGCAGGAGCACAAATTACTTTGGCTGAACCACATATATTCAAACTGGGAAGCTTTGGAGAAAACAATCTAAGAATCTCATGCCCATAAGAAGTAGAATAAGGAGTTAAAAAGAAAATTACTCCTGATGTTCGATTTGGCACAAAATTTGTTGGTGTCTAGGAAACCATCTCTAAATTACTCTCTTTTCCTCACAGAATTTCTTGCATTCTTTCAGATGAAAGTAATCAGAGATGGAAGACCTTATGCAATGGTCAAACCAACAGATTTTGTTCAAACTTTTGCAAAAACCTCTACCAGTGATAAACATCTACTATGTGAGTTATATCTTCATAATGAAGCCATTCCCAAGAATAGACACCTTAATCTTAATCCTCTTGTTGGCGATATCTAGATTCGGGCATTCGCCTCCTTTCTTGCCATTCAGATTACATGGCAGAGTGCTTTTCTAGATGCCAGGCATAATCAAGATAACCATCTCCTTTGGATACGGTTATAACCACAGAACGCTACCATCTTTGTTGAAGAATATTATCAATTTTTGAAGAAACCAGGAATGATTCGACATATGCGGCGACTACAGGTAACAGTACTTTAGGATTGTCAACGATTTATTAAATCCAAAGAGACTACTACCCTAAAAGAAAATAACATGTTTTGGAAACAATCTTCTGAGGAAAGGCAGCAGTATAATCCCTTTAGTCCTACCAATCTTGAGACAACAATCTCCCAAGTACCCAGTTACATCAAATGTGTTCAGCAGTGTGCTGTAAATTGGATAGTTTATCAGTTCTATTTTCCCATTCTGTGGACGCTCGCAGAAAAGTATCAGGCTCACCATAGATTGCCCAAGAAAGTTGAAGCAGCAGCTTGGCAAAGACTACAACATGTTCAAGGATTCAGAGCTCCAACAGACAATACTTTCTACAGCTACTCACTAAGTAATTTGCAGACCAAGAGTTAGTATTCAGATTCTGATTCAGAGTGAAATTTCCTGAGGACATGCAACCTTTTTAGTTGGGGGGATGTTAGGACCCTATAATGTACCATTTTGCTCATATTTTTTTCTATCATTACATCCTTTTCCCACTCATATTTAAGCCTACATTAACACCTTAATCTATTTTTCCAAAAGTATATAACGTTTCTTCTCTTTGCTATATGTTTAACTTGTTTTACATGTAAATTTACATTACTTTCATACTTAGCCACTAATCAGAAATATATAGTTGCTAAAATAGTTTGAAGACTACAGTTAATATATTATTGCTGCTTGAATACCATGTTACTGAAATAGTAAACAGTATGCAAATCCTGATGCTAAAACAGTCCGTGATCTGCGATGCTGAAATAGCCTATGATCTGCAATGCTGAAATAGACCATGATTTATGATGCTGAAACAATATTTCATATACAACAATAACAAGAAGGGTTAATTAAAGGAGCTATTAAACTGGCCACAATAGCTGTACCTCAAAGCCAACACCATTACAACCAATGTAACAACAATTTATTATCGGAGATCGGAATATCCTATTCCAGCATAGAAGATTAGATGAGACTAAGAATAGGATTTGTATGTACACATGTAATCATTGTATTAAGAGGATTTCTCTTTAAATAGAGGAGAAATTAGCATTAGGATAAAAATGACAGAATACAGAAGGCTTAGCTAGAAGGCAATTACAGAGAAGGAGCGTGTTTATTCTTATTCTAACATGTTACATTGGATAGATGAATAAAAGATCATTTTGAGCACTTCTTCTTAGTTCCCGTTCATTTTTGGAGAATCTTGTGAGAAGGAGAGGGCCCACCTTCCTCACAAGATTCATCCATTAGTTTCTGTAGTGTGTTAATTATTGTTTTTGTTCATGCCTTGTTAGAACTCTGCTAACTGTTGCTAAAACTCTGTTTCAACTGATTGTTGCATCATTTTCATACAATTCATTCCTAGGTAATTGTTGTCCATTTTGACTAGTAATTCTATTTGCCGAATGAGTTTATGAAAGTGGGATAGTCAGAGATAGTTGCTTAAGATTCCTACTTTGGGGAATAGGGTCCTGTTCTCTGTTACAACATAGTTAGTCTTTTCTTTTGCAGATTGTTGAAAGGTTCTTTTTTCCTAGGTTGTTGTTTCTTAATATAATCTAGGATTCAACAGTGCAAACTTTGAAACGGGAACCCATACTGTTACCCGTTTTGTAGAGATAGCACAAAAGTTACTCGATTTTGAAAAGGGGTTATGCAGAACACGCATGTGTTTCTTAAAGCTTAGTTTTTGGCACTATAATTTTTTTTATGTGCATTGCATTTTATAATGGTAGTGTTTTTTACGCTGATTTAAGAACGTGGTAATTCTGCACTAGACCCTTTTTTTAAAAGTTTTTTTTTTTTTTTAAATTTTTCTAATGTATGAAATGTAAATAATTATTTTGTAAACTTAATAATTTTTTAAGTGGTCTTTTTCTTCACATTTTCTTGTTTTTATTTTAATTTTGAGGCCTCCCTCTGTTCACTGAGCCGTAAGCATAGGTAGTTCCGCCATTTCTCCTTTGAAGTTCCAACCCCATTTTTCCTCTTTTGTTCTGGCTGTGGATCATCAATCAATCGTATCTGGCGGGTTAATCCATCCTTCCTGGCCCGTGTCTATAGTTGTCCCTCCTAAGATTCATTCATAAGTGTTATTGAGCACCTGTGAATGTTGTATCGAAGCTAAGAGGCAAGAGTTCAGCCTCCTTACCAAAGGTGTTCCCGGGTGAAGGGAGAAAGGAAAGGTTAAAGTTGTATCATATAATCCATGCTTCTAATCGAAGGTAAGTAACAATCCCTCCTAACTAAGCGCATTCATAAAGTCAAGTGGTGTAAGGATAACATGTCTAGGTCTGGAGGTGGTGGATAGGTTGTATGTACTTAATGAAAGGTAAGGCAAGGGAAAGGGGTAAATAGCAGGTACCTACCTCCTAAGAGTTTGTAGTGAGGTTTTTATTGTTTTGCATATTTAAAGAAGAAGGTTGATATTTTGAATTTTCGATATTCTACATATTTATACATCGTTAATTAATATTTCAATCCAAATGAAATAATTGTCTCTAAAAAACAATAATTTTTAACAATTGACAAAAAAAGCCATTTTTAACATAAATATAACTAAAAAGCTACACGTTTTGATAATTTTTTTGTAATTTTTTGCTAGAGTTGACATGTCAAAATCACAATTTTTATAGGAAAATTTTAACTAAAAATGGTCAAATAATATTTTTTTAATGAATTTCATGTCAAAAAATAATAATAATCACTGTTTTTTCAAAAAATAATGATTAACATAAAAATGAATGCGAAAATCACATAATACAAATATTGAACACATAACAACCTTGATTGAGTGCTCATTCTTTTAATAAAATGTCAAAGTCAAAACATTACAAGTATAACTAATTAATAGTTTCGAAAAATGAGTTTGATTTCCAGGCATAACTTAAACTTAATCAACAATGTCACGTAATCCAAACTCTTCGTCCTCTGGAGTTTCATCATTGTCTTCTTCCACAATATTTTTTGCTTTATTTTGTTCATTTTCCTCCTCTAATGGATCTTTGATGTTTATGAATCTTCCAATGTATGCCTTTCCAATCATTCCGTGTAATGGTGGTTGGGGATCCTTTGCCTTTTTTGCCACAAGTGATTCACTAAAGTCCCCTTTCTTCAACCCAATTTCTTTCATTGCATCTGGAAGAAATTGAAGAGCATTAATTCTTTGTTAAATAAAATTGCATCGTGTTGGATCTTTTTCAATGGCAATGCAGTTTCTTCCTGTTGAAGGCAACATGTTAATGTTGTACCTAATTATCAAGCACAAAAGAAATAATAAAGTAAATTAGTACAATGACATATAAATTAATAAATAACATATTGAAATTCAATTCCATATAATAAAACTTACTTGAGCCAGAAAATAAATCCAAAACCCAATCTCCTTCATTTGACTGCCACAAAGACATGGCTAAATCGAGCTCCTAAATAACATTGTGTTACATTGTTTAAGTGCTCAAACGGCTTGATCGAGCGCTTAAAAAGGGCTCAATCGAGCAATCATTTTTTCCACCCAAACGTGTCATCTCTTGCCAAAAAGTGTAACCTGACTCCATGCTTTCACCCTTATAGATTATGCATTTCTAACAATCTATATCCTAATTATTATTATTATCCAATTTCAAGGTCATAGCCAAGCCAGACACCAAATTGGTGTATGAGACCCCCTTGTTTGTGGGACAAGAGACCCACCTCCACGCAACGATTTGATTATTATGTCTATGAAGGCATACCTACTCTAACCCCTTCTGGTTTTTGAACTTGTGATCTCTTAGGAGGAAACACATGCTCTTAACCATTAGGCCTATTCATGCTCCAAGAAAGTGGATTTGATTAGCTAAAGATAGTAATCTAGAAACTCACAATTATAACTCACGATCACAATATATAACACACATGTAACACACCTGTAAGATTACAAATTATAATAATATGTTTGAGAATACAAGCATAACTATTTCCTTTTATGCAATCTCCAATGGGAATGTAATTATGAACTAGAATCTAACCTAGGTTTAGAGGTTGTGTTTTAAGAATTGTTGCATTAATAAAGCCTATATGTGTAACCTTTTACCTTTTTCGTTCTGAAAAAAGCCTATATGTGTAATTTTAAATGTATAAAATTGTATTTTATGCTATTTAAAAAAAAATGATTTGAACGTTCATTTTATTAGGTTTAAAGGTTACATAATTTAGCACAAAATTTAACATTGATTTTCAAGTTATTAATTTATTTCAGTTTCCAAAAAATTACATATTTGAATATTGATATAAACTATATTAACACTATCTATCTATCTATCTATATAACATAATATTATATTAGTTTAATTTAATGATATATATTTAACATCTTCCAGCACAACTTTTCCAAGAGTCATTGCTACTGTCATATAACTTTGAAATATACTCTAAAATATCTATAGAAATCTTTTACTTTTCACAAAATCTCATATATATATTCTCAAGGAACTCTTAATCATGAACACACAAAGTCATTACAATCATGGTATTTTAGTCATCATATCACTAGTAAGAAAATAATAGCATTTCACCCACCACTCCCAATTAACCTTCTGAATATATAATTATCTTATATATATATAATATATATATATATATATATATAATATATAAACAATTAGTTAATTCTAATGTCTGACGCAACCAACCCAACGTTTCTTGTTGCTAAGTTGTGGTTTGAATCGTTTCCTATTGCATATTGCTATCATAGAGGACAAAGTTAACCATGTCTTGTTCTGAAACCTTTAAATGTTTTCCTAGATTCCATTAATAGTTCAATATATTTGGTGAGTGGACTTTAACCATTTATGCGACTGGAAACTCTCGCATAGAATGGGACACATTATAGGAGTCACAAAGTGGTATACTACACAAATTCCATTAAGTCACGTTAGGATAAAAAGGTCTCCCCACTAACTCGAATTCAACATTTAATATTGATGACATGTTGGCTAGTGAGGATGTGTTTGTTGCCATTATTTTATTTAGGAAGGAAAAA
>APFE030464526.1:24039-67124 GCA_000404065.3 Pinus taeda | reverse complement strand
TAGGCATTCATAACTTTAACTTTTAAAATTGTATATTCATCAAGTATGAAAACATATTTCTTAATGGCTTTCTTTTATGTTGTGTAGATTCAATTGTCAAAGAACTTCAGGAGCATCGCGAACAACAAACAAATGAATGGAAAACGTTGTACAAGCATCGAAAGAAGTGTTATGATAATCCGAATAAATATTTGGGTTTGATAATTGATAGTATGGACCAAAAGAAAACACTTTTACCACATTTTGTTCACACACCCAAACATTTACAGGAGGAAAATTTTATTCAGTATCACTTAGTTGGTTGTATGGTCTTCAATGAGAAAATGTTGCCAAAGTTGTACTTCATAGCTCCAAATATTCATAATGATGCAAATCTGACCATAACCATAATTCATGATGTGCTTTCTCATTGGTTTGGTAATCTTCCTGAAGTTCTGTATCGAAAATTGGACAACACTTGCCGTGAAAACAAAAATCAGGTTGTTTTTGGAATCTAAACATGCTTGTTGAATTGAGAATTTTTCAGAAGGTAAAGGTTGGTTTCCTTCTTGTTGGGCACACTCATGACCATATTGATAAAATGTTCAGTCATTTTTCAGTCACATTGAGGAGGAAGGAAGCTGGGAGCTTGCCATCATTAATTGAATATATTAAGAAATCATACATGCCAGAGCCTACTTTTGATTTGTTGGAAGAAACTATTGACATGCGAAGGTTTATTCTAGGATCATATGGTGAGGGGAAATGCATTGAACAACTTAACGACATTAGCTTCCAACATCATTTTCGTATCAAAAAAACTGATGGGAAAACACTAATATGGGGCAATAAGTATTCAACTACTGCAGAATGGGCACTGTCATCAGGTTTGCAATTTTTGAAGTTCATTCCAGATCATCCAATATTTGCATCAAAAAAATTGTTATTACAATCAGTTGGTGAAGTTCATAATGCATGCAAACAAAATATAGATATAAATTACTCTGATTACCTAGAAGAAATTAAAAAATGTATTAGATATACATATGAGTACTTTGACATTACTGATTCAGTTTGGTGGGAGTCATTTTTCAATAATCAAAGTGATGTCATTTCAAAAAGAACAAATGAAGATATACCTTTGAAAAATCCATTTATTTGGCCACAAAATGTGTCGAATGCACATGAGGAAATAAACATTGTTGAACAACAACAATCTCAAGGTATCATTAATTCTTCACAGGCAGAGGAAAGTGAGATGTATATTGGTTCCAGAAGATCTCATGCACAACGTGAAGCCATGGAAGACCTTTACAGGGGTTTAGTATAGGATATTAAGGAGGGTTGCATGATCGCAATGCTAGCAAATGGAGATCTTAATGGCTGTCCATTCTGGGCTGCTAAAGTTATAAAGGTCTTTACAGAAAATGAGGATGTTACAAGTGTTGAAGTACATTGGTATGCCACAAATACACACCCATTCAATGGTGTATATAAGCCAGAGATGGCAATTGACAAAAAAAATGGCGGAAAGAGAAAAAGAAAGGGTACAAATATAAATCATCGCTACACAGACATATTGAAATTGGAGGATGTTGACATGCTTGTTTATGACTTCAATTTAACAAAGAAGGGAACTATTCGCTTCAAGACGATAGAGATTCTGAAAAGGTTGTTACTAGAAGAAACAATATTGAGATGGGAGTCTACTAAAACTAGTCGTAAATCTAGAAGAATTTTGAAACCTCAAATGATGGGCATGCATGTGGACTTAGATGGGGCACTAGTTGATGAAAGAGAAGAATATGGAATATCTTTGTCAGCATCCAGTCACTCATCTGAAGATGTGAATTCTCATGGTGTGAAAGAAAATATGAGTGATTTTAAATAATTGTTTAAGACAGTTTATCTAACTGATGTATGCATCGTATCATTTTTATGTTGTTGGATCATTTTACTAGATTTTTTTAAAAATTTTGAAGATTGACCCTAAAAAAAATCATCGTTCCAGTATAATTACTTTTTCATTTTCAAGCTATATTTTGCATGAAAATTTTGTTTTCACTGCCATTTTTAAAACATGTTCAAAATTGTCCCTAAAAAAAAAAATCGTTCTAGTATACACACTTTTAGTTTTTAGCAATGTTTTGATGTTTGTTTGGCATTTTTTGGCCAGAGTTCTTGTTTTGAGGTTATAGTTCCCATTTCGAAGTTTACATTGTTATTCTTCTGATAATAGTTTTCCTTTAAATCTTGAATTCTATAATAGAAATATTTCTTTTACTATAATTAAAAGTACAACTACAGTCTGTTCAAAGCAAGGCGTGATTAGTGTAAATTTTACTACAACTTTATATTGCTTTTGAGATTGAGCATATATAGTGTGTGATTACCTTTGAAATAAATATACTTCCCTGGGTTGACAATTTATGCAGCACTTGATTGTTTAATTAAATAAGCAATTATAGTGACCAACATATACCAAAGACAAGACAAGTTGTCTTTGATCTCTGTTCATGTTGGGAACATATTTTTGTATGTTGCTAGGTAAATTTTGCTAGATGATTTTGCATTGGGATCATTTTACTCTCTGTTGAACATTTTATGACAATCTAATAGAAGAATATTTTTCAAAGGGTTTTCCCCCTTGTGGGTTTTTTCCCTAGTCATTGAGGAAATCTCGTATCTCTTGTTGATGTGTTGATTGTCTCCTTTGTCATTGAATTTACTATTCTATCTTCAATTATGATTGATGTTTGGAAATATTAATTATTATTGAAAATATTTCTAATTGAAGACTTGAATTAGGCTAAAGTAATTGAAATAACATAGAGCAATGTGAAATTTGATGTGGTTTTAGAGCTAAGGTGAAGGACATGGCCAAATGGAGACAACCATTGAAGCAATCATCTTTGGAAAGTTGAGGGAAACTATATAATGAAATCGAGATTTTTTCATCTTTCTTCGAGCATCAAAAGTTGGGTGACTCATCTAAATTTGCTACATGGAAAATTAAGTTGGAGATTATAGCTAATAATAGTGATGTTTTGGAATTCATTCAAGGAAAAGTACCTGAGCCTCTAGAGAATGCTTCCACTGTTGTCAAGGAAACGCACAAGAAAGGTGAGTTAAAAGAAATGAAAATTATAGGTGATGGTTTACAAGATAATTTACGTGTATATGTTTGAAATTTGAGGAAGTCTAAGGACATGTATGATAAGATAGCTAGTATGAATGAAATCCTCCTCGTGAAAGATAAACTCAAATATATGAAGATGAACAAAGGAGAGTTTATGCAATAATACATTATGAGGATATCTCTTCTTAGAGATCAATTGCAAAGAGATGGAGAAACTGTGTCTAACAAGGAATTGCTGATTGTTACTCTTATAGGTCTCCCTCCTATTCAGAAAACCTTCATTACTAATATTAGAAATAACAACAATTTTACATCATTTGATGAGATTTTTTTAAATCTCACTCAAGAAGAATCAAAGATGGTTTCTAGAGGTAGGATGCAAAATCATGAAGAAGAGAGCCTGTGGCATTCATCACTCACGACAAGAAGAAGAAGAAAGGAAAACAAGGTATGTCAAATTCAAGAAAGCCTCCTCCTTGAAATACAAATAGAAGATTTGTAAGATTGAAGGAATTGTTGCACATTAAATGCTTCAATTATCATAAGAAAGGCCATTATGCTTGATATTTCTCCGAAACGAACGATGGTCCATTCGACAATACTAGAAGCAACGATGACAGATTTGATGATCAGAGAAGAAGAGATGACCGAAGGAATTATCATAATAAAAGATATGAAAGAAGAATAAGAGATGCTCCAAGTGATCATGAATAATATCATCATCCTCAAAAGAATTAAAGATACTCTAGGTATGAAAATAATGTTGCAAATCAATCTAAATATATTCTTATTTTTGCACTCACTACTTCTTCTCTTCTAGATTTATGGGATAGTTTGTTGGTTGATAGTGCGGAAACTCATCATTTATTTGGGTATAAAGAGGTTGTAACTAATTTTGTAGAGAGGTATTAAAATTTCAAAATTATTCTTAGAGAAAACTCCACTAATCCTTTTCAAGGTTTTGGGTTCGTCAAATTTCATTTGGATTATGAGGAATTGTTTCGATCCATGATGTGATGCATGTGCCAGGATTAAAGAAGAATTTGGTATTAATATATTCCTTGGAAGACAAAGGGATGATGGTTGAATTCATTAAGGGAAAGGATCTAACTTAGCCTATTGAATCACCTATGAGATATGAATTCACATTGGGATCACAATTTTAAGGACTGTATAGAGTCACTAGAAGACCTCTTCTAACATTGGTCCATGATACTAATCATCTAAGTGATCTATGGCACCAAAGATTGGCCCATATATATTATGATGCTCTTATGAGATTGAAGAAATTTGTCTTTGGAATTCCCAATGTTCAAGCCCAAAATGATGGATTATGTCTAGGTTGTGCTAGTGGAAAGAAGGCAAGGGAACATTCGTCTATAGTGATAACAAGACGAATGAAATCCTCCATCTCATTATTTCTGACCTATGTGGTCCGATGCTCATGCATTATATTGGTGGCCATATTTACTACATAAACTTTATTGATGCTTGCTCAATAAATACGTGGATATATTATCTGAAGCACAAGGATGAAGCCTTTGAAAAGTTCAAGGAATTCAAAGTTTTGGTTGAAAATCAAACAGACAAGAAAATTAAGATATGTAGTTTTGACAATGGTGGAGAGTAAATTTCAAATGAATTCATTGATTATTACAAGAAGGAAGGTATCAAGAAATAGACAATTGTGCCCTATAATCCTAAAAAAATGGAGTAGCTGAAAGAAAGAACAATTATGTTGTAGAAGTCACTCATGCCATGCTCCACAATAAAAAGTTGCCAAAATTCCTTCAGGGTGAAGCAACAAATGTTGTCGTATATGCTCGAAATAGAGTGCTTCATCAAGAATTATACAACAAGACCCCTGAAGAAGTGTTCAAAGGTGTCAAGTCCAATATTTTCCATCTTTTTATATTTGGTTTCCCTTATACTTCCCTGTACTGAAGGATAAAAGAAACAAGCTAGAAGCCTTAGGAGGAAAAGGTATGTTTGTTGGATATTGTGAAAATTCTAAATCTTTTAGAATATATATTCCTAGTCAAATGAAGGTAGAAATTAGTAGGAATGTAACTTTCAATGAAGATGCTCCCCTTGGGAAACCAAGGGACCTTCCTCTGCCTCATCCTCCTAAGAAAAAGAATGATGATATGGATATTTTAGATTGTCCTTCTGTGCCTGAATCCTAGATAGACATAGTTGATGATCCCATGGAGCCCATGGATTCCTTAGATAATCCTCCATGTGATCCTCCTACTAGGAAGAGGCCATCTTGGTTATGTGACACATTATAGGATGATGAGAGATGAGTTCTCGTTTAATGATAATTTATAGAAAGAAAGAATCCATGTAGGTAATAGGGGTATGTTGCATCCATGAGCGCTGTGTTTCAAGTTGAAGCTCCCACCTTTGAAGAAGTCATGGAAGAACATGTTTGAAAGGATGATGTGGCCGAAGAATATGAATCAATTATGAATAATGATGTATGAGATGTTGTGCCAAGACCAAAGGGGAAATCTGTGGAGACTTCAAAGTGGTTATTCAAGATAAAACATGGAGTTGATGGTAGCATTGAGAAATATAAAGAAAGTTTCATGGATTGAGGATTCTCCCAAAAAGAGGGAGAAGATTATGACGATATATTTGTACCTATGGCTCAATATAAAACCATTCATTTGATAGTTTATCTTGTCATGAGTCAAGTATGGACCCTTCATTAGATGGACATGAAGACAACATTTGTCCATGGAATTTTACAGGAAGAAGTGTATGTTGAGCAGCAAGAGGGATTTTAATTAGAGGATTGAAAGACACCTGTTTGTACGTTAAAAAAGGAATTGTATGGTTTGAATCAATCCCCCCAGTGCATGGTACACCCACATATATAGTTATCTGGTGAATCTGGGATTCACAAGAAGCAATTATAATCCAAACCTCTACTTCAAGGTACTCCAAAGCATGCTGTTGATTTTGGTTTTGTATGTTGATGATCTATTCTTGAGAGGAAGTGAACCCCTAATGATCAAGTGTAAGAGGGATCTAGCCTCTTAATTCGAGATGAAGGACCTTGGAATCATCCACTACTTTCTAAGCCTTGAGGTGTTGAAAAGGCCCAGTGAGATTTTCCTTTCATAATGAAAATATGTAATGAAGATGGTAGAGAGATATGGAATGACAGAATGCAAGTCCTTTCCCACATCGCTGGAAATGAATTTAAAGGAGTTATGTGGAGAAGATGCAAGACCCGATTTGGTGAGTCCATCTAAGTAAAGATAACTGATTAGGGCTCCGATGTTCTTAGTGAACACCTGTACGAACATATGCTATGAAGTGAATGTGTTGAGTTAATTCATGACCGAGCCTCTCTATGCATATTCGATTGCTTCCAAAAACATTTTAGATATTTTCATAGGAGGATCACCCTTGGTCTAAGATATTCTACAGGAGTTGTTCTACTTCATGGATATGCCGATGCTAATTGGGTAGGAAATGTTGTCAATAGGAAGAGTACATCTGGATGTTCAATTACTATTTATGATTGGAAATATTAATTTTTATTAAAAACATTGTTAATTGAAGAATTAAATTGGGCTAAAGTAGTTGAATCAACACAGAGAAGTGTGAAATTTTATAATTCTGAGCCACATCATTCGCAATCTTCGCTTCTTGCACATTATAAGACCTTTGGACTATTCCACTATTACTAAGTACAATCCTTTTCTTATGGTTTTCTCGACAAGTTGAAGACTTATGGATCCACTTTTTAACCTCTCAATTTCCTCTCCCGCGGGTTGAGAGAATTAGTCTCTATTAGCATTAGTGTATTTTTGCAAAACCTCACCCTTGAGAGGAGTGATAAACTTCACATTCCTTCCTCCTAGCTAATGTCCTGCATTTTTTTCCCTTTTCCTCTAAAGTTGGGCTTACCTCTACCTTTTCAATCAGTTTCAAACTCATTTGTATGCTTGAAATGTGCATAGAAATACTTCATATTTTAGAGGTTTTACTCCAATGTTTTTGGCTCATCAAACTCTATTATGTCACTACAAGCCTATGATGATCCAATGAGATACCTATTTATCCTTACCTTCTCATCCTTGATGTAAGGCACATACCTTAAAAACTCCAAGAATATGTTTGTATAATCATCAGTTGTAAGTTTCCCCAATTTGTACTAATGGAATCATTTGACCTTTCTATCATAGTACATTTCAGAAAGGTAATCCCCCCATAAATATCTCTTAAATATCCTCTGGACAACTCCCTTCCATGACATTCCTCAGGTCTTCCCACCAGATATCAACATTCCTTTTCAAGCTGAAAATGGCTAATCTTGCATTCATATTCTCAAAGTAATCATGCACTCTAAAATACTTTTTCATTCCTAATAACCGTGCCTCTGCTTCTTTGTCATGCTTCACCTCTCCAAAACATAGAGGAGGTTTTATCTCCTTAAATTATCTAGGCATCAAATATTTCTCTTTTCTTTTCTGCTGGTAATGTCTCTTAGTTGGAAGAGTAGAAAGATGCTCCTGAATGCTTGTTCTTCTCTATGGAGTACTTAGTGAATTTCCTCCTCTCACTGCTATCTTCACTTGCATGCCTATAACTATTCCTATATTTTCAACCTTCTATACCTTTCATCGCTAGTTCATGCTTCCAAAATCTTTATGGACTCTAATGAACTTATACTTTCTTAGGTAGGTGACACCTAACTCATGTTTCTTTGTATTTACAAGTCTAATAGGCTTGGCAATATTATTTTGTTTACCTTTTCCTACTTCTCCCCAGATCCAAAATTTTTCTCATTGTTAGCCTTAAAACTTCTCAACTCAACTCTTAAACTTCTAAGGGTGTCCATAAAGTCAAGGGAGTCTTTCTCTCTCCTATTTCCAACTAAGTCTTCAATGTTGGGATTTATTAGTGTTGTACTACACCATTCTACTGCCCACCCCTTTAACCTCTTATTTACCGTAGTGTCTTCATATGTATTATTACACACACATGACTATTAGCCAAATCAAAATACAAATAAACATAATTATCCATCACCTTGGCATAATTACAATAAGCATGTTGATGTGAAACCAAATGAAATATTAAATCTCATGTTAGTATGCTAGTTACAAAACAAAATAACATATTAGCGATCTATGATGCCAACATTCACAATGGTTATCATTCTAAATAAATACACATAATAGTCACGATTCTCTGCAAGGAAAATTTTAGGGGATAATATTCATAGGGAGGCTAATTTTTCATGCTTTTTCAAAAAAGAAAATTTGCCAATTTCCATTTTTCCTAAACATCATTCACCTCAATTTTGCAGTGTAATATTATTTTACTTAAATATTGCCACAAATTTATAGAGAATAAATATAAAATCCTTAGAAATTATTTAATTTTGCAAATATGTTTCTAAACATTTTACAACTTACATATTAAGGACCAGTAAGATTCACCCATTTTTCTAAACTTTAAGATAAATTTCCATCCTTAAAAATTTCCCTGATTCTCTATGGAGCTTCTAATCATTATATTTCTATGCCCATGTAGGCTGAGTGTTGAACTTAGGCACTCTAATATCACACTGTAATTCCCTCTTCCACCCTCTTGTATTATCTTAGCCTATGGAAAGTGTTACTTGTGATTTAACTCGACCTCCATGGTCTCAATACAAAGATGGGGTTACAAAAATAATTTGTTTCCAACTTCTTCAAAATCCAAAATAAATACCACCTTTGTGATCATCTTGTTAGAATTACCGTAAAAGGTTTGATGGAAAGGCCATTGCTCCATCAAAGGTGTGGATCATTTGTGGCATCACCTAGTGATGGAAACACTTACCACCATGGGTGTCCCTATGAGTGGTAAGTGGAATTCGTTGAATTTTATGATAGGTGAGCATGTTTCTACAGTAGGTGAGATGGATTGTTATATGATACCACCTGCCATATCACTTTTCCATGTCATCTAACACCTCATCCCACATCTCCACATCATCTACCATGTCACACCTCCACGTCATCAATGCAACATCATGTCTTACTTTTGTCACTTCTCCATTTCATTCTACTTTTCCTTCATTTTCTCTATTTACCCATAAAACCAATTTTTACACTCAAATTCATTCATCTCTTGTTTACTTTGGAATGTACCAAATTACATCTGTACCCTTCATCTCACTAGTTTAAAGACCAACATCAACTAAGAGTTTCTAGGTATTATCCATTGTACACACTTCCTCAATTGTTCTAAAATGTGAAAACCTTTGTGGTGGTTTATATAACTCACATTCCACTCATGGACTCTGAAAGATACATTTTTTATCTCGACTGTAGACTAAACCTTATGAATTTGCGTCAAAATGTTCTAGTTGGTCAATTACCAACACCTATGTGCTCTAGAGTTGTAAAATCTAGATTGTTCTATGCAATTATTCCTCAAACACATTCTTTCCTAGAATTCATTACTTGGTTGACTTCTTCACTTTATCCTAAAAAATACTTTTGGATCAATTCACTTGGGGAAAACATCTTCCAAGTCCTTGCCTTGTTAATTCAACAAGCCCTATATTTTCCACAATCTAACCATTATAATTCGTTTTCTGAAGAAACCCTAGTAGCTAGTTTTCAAAATTTGTGTGGAGAAGATTATGAGAAGTTATCCTTCCATCTTATGCCACTTGGACACATTTTATCTCTAAATCCCTATATAGTTTTGTTGAAGATGTTAAACTAATTTCCAGGCTTTTGGGAAAAGAAAATACCTCTATTATTGACCAGGAAATCACAGGAATGTTCAATTTGATTATGAAACATGATGTAATTCTTTATATTCCAGCTTTTTGGGAGGGATCCCGTGAAGTCTCAATCCTCAAATTGAATCTCACTAGTTTTTTCAGATTCCCATCTCTATTGGTCTACCTATTCCTTTATGTCCATGTAGAGAAATTTATGCATTTAGGCTTGAACATAATTAATCCTCATAAAAGAAAAGAGTTAGTGATAAATTGGACTGAAATTGTATGAAGTCATCTTGAGTATCAAGGATTTTCATATTTCATTGCCTCTTTTATGTTAGTTGTCTACTCCATTACAAACAACTTTTTTCCACCTTACCTCTTGCCAAGAGCCCAATCCTTTTTATAGTTAAGTTGAGATGTCAAAGTGGGGGACTGGTTTGAATTTGGGGATTACAATTAGATTAGGTTATATGGAGTAGAAGTTACCCCATATAGGCTCCCATCTTTTGTACGAATGAGATTATTTGCACTGGATCTTATTAGGCAAATTTTGAATGTAAACCAAGTCTATTTTGTACCAAAAAAGAAGGGATACTTATTCAAGTTTCCCCAGAATGTTGGTCCTTTTATTGTTAATAACAGATAAGCTATGGAGGAAGTGGAAAAAAATGATTCAAGACATGCAGTTTCAACAAGGAGATAAATGGCGCTATGAACCTCATCAAATTATTTCAAGAAGAAGGGTGGATAATTCCTATGTCTCATATGTACATGAATCTAGACCCGAAGTTGAAAAATTGGCTAATGGTGGTCAATCACTAGCATAGAAAGCGACGAAAGTTGAAACTCCTCACCCTACAGAGAAATGATTAAAGAGAGGGATTACATATGTCATTGATTTCGATGATGAGACTAGCCACAGTTCTAAAAAATCAAAATTACATAAGAAGGAAAGGGAATCTAAGCCTTTGGTGTAAATTTCTTCTTTTGGAGGTGGTTTCTAATTATATTTGGGAGAAGTAAGATTCATACCTTCATCGCCTATTCCTTAAGAAGTTGGGAAAAGTTTTGTTTCTATTTTAAAGGAGTCCTATGAACAAATTGAATAAAGGAATAAGAAGATTAGGGAAAATGTTGCTTCTCATCTTGAAGCATGTAGGTATTAATCCTGTGCAGAAATTACCTGCAAACAATTTTTTAAAAATAGAAAATATATAATGGTTATAAACATAAAAAAAAACATAAATATTTTCCCCTCAATCCCAAAATCGGGACTACCATATTGATTTTTAATTATAGTCCTTTCAATGTTACAATACATATATATACATGCCGAAGAATTCATAAACCTCAATCCATTAACATGGGATTAGATTAGAACTATAGTTCCCTTGATTAGATCTACAAAATACCATGGGTAGAAAATCATCATGCCCAAATCCATGTTCCAAACCCATGCACAAAACCATAGGTAGGTCTACCCACCTAATATAGGGTCCAAAAATATTTTCTTGGGGCGCTGCCTTGGAGCCTGTGCAAGGGGGTTACTGCCCCCCTAAAATCTCCCGACACGAGGGCCTACACCCCCTATGAATCCCATGCAGCACTCGATGCAATGAATAGGGGAGGTTTTTGTGTCCCCTCCAACCCCTGCATGTGTTTTACTAGTCGCAAAAAGAATATAACACACACCCAAAATTCTCCCACTTGTTTTATTTTCCACACAGGGGGTCATAGGAGAGCTTAGTCATTGGTCTAGCCCTGCAATGCCCATTGTTTCTCTAAACCAAGAAAAATTCTCAGTGCTCATGAAATTCATCAATGCATCTGCAACATTCTTCAAAGTGTCCAAATTTACCAGCAACACCTTTTCGTTCTCAACCATATCCCTCACAAACTAATACTGAACATTAATGTGCTTTGCCCTTGAATGATAAACAGGGTTCTTTGTCAAAGAAAATTGTACTTTGGATGTCACAATCTATCTTTATAGCTCGTTGTACTAACCCCATACTTGAACACAATCTCTACAACCAAACTGATTCCTTCCTTGCGTGAGTGTCTGCCATGTATTCAACCTCTGTAGTTGAAATTTCCACTACAAACTTTCTCTTTATTATCCGACTAAATACACCTCCAAATAGGTTAAAGACATACCCACTTCTAGATCTTCTTTAATCCAAATCTCCAACCTAGTCTGCATCAACAAAGCCATGGATGCCCAAAACTATGTCCAATCCTGGTCTTCCTTGGCAGCACAAACCATAATCGTTAGTGCCACACAAATACCTAAAAGCCCACTTCACTGTTGTTCAATGCTCCTTCCATGGTTTTGACATAAACCTACTCAATACTCCTGCTTCATGTCAAATGTCGGGTCTAGTATAGAGCATTGAATACATCACATTACTAACTCCACTTTCTTATGGAACATGGGACATGTCCTCTTCCTCTTCTTGTGTTTTAGGACATTTTTCAACATATAACTTTACAACTAAAGGAATAGCAACCTTCATTGTTTTACTATCCTGCATATTAAACCTCTGCAGTATTGTATCAACATATTTCCTCTAGTTTAACCAAAGCTTCCTCTTTGCCCGATCTCATTTAATATCTATCCCTAACATATAGTGTGGAACACCAAGATCCTTCATGTTGAATTTGGAGGACAAATGGGTCTTCAACTCCTGGGTAATTTCTTTGTCATTTCCAATCAGCAACATATCATCCACATACAAGACTAGATAAATAACATCGTCACCAATCAATTTAAAATACACACAATGATCCTCTTTTCTTTTGGTGAAGCCAAGTCCCTGTATAAATGTATCAAATTTATGATAACATATCCTTGCTGATTGTTTTAACCCATACAAAGACTTTTTGAACCTGCATACCTATTCTTTCTTTCCCTTCACTGTAAAGACTTTAGGTTGCTTCATGTAGTCTTCTTCTAGATCCCTGTGAAGAAATGTTGTCTTCACATCCATTTGTTTTACCTCAAAATCAAAAGTAGTGGCAATAGATAAAAGTAAACTAATAGAAGTTACCTTGGCAACAGGAGAAAAAAGTATCACCAAAATCAATACTTGGCACTTGAGAATAACCTTTTTCTACCAACCAAGCTTTATATTTATCCACCTTGCCTTATGCATTCATCTTCTTCTTAATCACCTGTTTTCTTCCAGCTAGAAACTCCACCGATCCCAAGCCTCATTTTTTTCCAAAGATGCATTTCATCAAACATGAGCTCTTTCCTGAGTTTTCCATCCTTTGAATCTATTGCCTCAATGATAGTTTTGGGATCATCATCAATAATAGATAAAGAAAAACTTGAATAAAAATAAGATGGATTATACCTTTCTGGCCGCCTTCTTTCTCAAACTGATATTCTCATAGTTGGATTTTGTGGCTCTTCATATTCTGATTCCTATTCTTTTGTATAGTTTGATTCTCCCTCCTTTAGTTCAAACTCTATATTCTTAGGTTTCATTGGTAGGAATTCATAACATATTTCACATCTCTAAACACCACATCTCGGCTGAACACAACCTTACTTATTTCTCGGTTCCAAATATTATAACCTTTTAAACCATCCTTATAACCAATAAAGATGCACCTTTTAGATTTACTATCCAAATTGGTTCTTTTCTCCTTTGGAACATGTACGTATGCATCACAACCAGATACCATTAGATGTGAAAGAGAGGTTTTCTTACCAATCCATACCTCATGTGGAGTCTTATCCTCCAACATTGATGAAGTTGATCTATTAACTAGGTAACATGCAATCTCCACCACATTTGCCCAAAATTCTTGTCATAACCTGACACCACTAAACATGCGTGTTTCCTTTTCCATCAACGTCCTATTCATTCTTTATGCACCATCGTTTTGTTGAGGTGTGTATGGAGTAGTCTTCTGTCATGCTATACCACACTTCTTATAGAACTCTTCAAATTCCTTCTTTTTGAACTCTCCACCATTATCTATCCTAAACACCTTTATCCTTTTCTTTATCTGGTTTTCCACTAGAGCCTTAAATTCTTTAAACCCATGAAAGAATTCAGAGGTCTTCCTAAGGAAATATATCCGTGTATTCCTTCAGAAGTCATCTATGAATGATACATAATACACAAACTTACCCAGTGATGGAACTGACATAGGTCCAAACACATCGCGATACACAAGCTGTAATATCCCTTTCACCCTATTAGCACTAGAGGGGAAACTCACCTGATTAAGGTTCCCATATACACAATGTTCATATAAATCAAAATCCAGAGAGAAATTAGACATACCTTCTACCATACTATTACCATGAAGTATCTGAAGGCACTTCTCTCCAATATCTCCAAGCCTTTAATGCCATAGCATGGTATTTTCTCCATAGACCACTAGATTTTATACTCCACTTTCAGGAAGCACATAACTATTGCACCCATCAATAAAAGTACTACCCAAAATTTTGTACAGAGTTCCAATCTGAAATCCCCACATCACTACCAATGCTCCCCAAACCATCTCGTAGGTATCTTTCCCGAACACTATTTTTGCACATGCATCATCCATCTTGCTTACAAAAATCAGATTTCTGGCTAATGCAAGAATATGTAGAACACCCAGAAGTGTTCTGATCCTTCCACCTTGCAACTTTAGCTTGAATTTTCGGTGTTCAATGATTCTAGCCTTCCTATTATCCCCTTAGAAGAAATAACCACCATCATATTTCTCATACTTGCAGAACCACTCCCTATGGGAGTGAAGTGAAAGGATGCACCTGATTCAATCAACCATGTTGCATGATGTGTGCTTGAATCATAAGCCAAGTACACATTCCCACCTTCATCTGAGGTGGTTTTCACCTTTGCAAAAGGGGCGCCATCAGATCCCTTTCCTTTTCTCATGAGCTTTAGATCTACAATCCTTTTTGCAGTGTCATTCCTTTCTGCATTTCTAACACACCTTTACAAGTTTTCCTGGAGATTTAGATCTCCTACTCAAGGATTTATTTTTGTTTATGTTTTGGGACCATCCTCGTACTAACAAGGAATCTCCATTATGGCCTTCCATATTTTTCTGTCTCATCTCCTTTGACAGCAAGGATGAGACTATTTCGTCAAACTTCAAGGTAGTTGTATTGCTACCTATAGAAAATACTAGACTGTCCCACGAATCTGGTAGAGAACATAACAAACTGATGCATTGATCTTCATCTAAATTTTTTATATCAATAGATAACAACTCCCTTACCATAGTATTAAAGTTTTTGAGACGCTCTGTCACCAAGTCTCCATCCTTCACTCTTAGGTTATAAAATTTTTTCCATAGGAATAATTTTTTCCACAGAGACTTAGATTGATACAAAGTCCCTAACTTGTCCCACAAATCCATCATTGTAGCTTTCCCTGATACATTCAGTAATACTAAATCTCAAATACACAACTGTATTGTGCTATTTTCTTTTTGATCCAAATTTGCCCAGTCTTCAGCTAACATTGTCATTGGACTAGTACTTGGTTCTACTGTGATCCATTGATATTTATCCACTAGCAAATCCTCCATCTTGATTTTCCACAACTCAAAACTTTGACCATTAAATTTCTTGATCTTTATCTTTTTGCTGATTGCCATCTTCTTTCACTGCAAGAATCGATCGTGTAGATCTCTCACTAAACATGATCTACCATAGGCCTGAGAAAAAATCCTTAGCAATCAATTCAATCCCTTGCAGTCGAAACAACTCTAATCCCAAATGTATGTTTTAACCCTATACATAAATTACTTGCAAATGAATTCTTAAAAATAGAAAATATACTATGGCGATAAGCACAAAACAAATACATAGAGATTTTCCCGTGGAACCCAAAACCGGGACTACCATATTGATTTTTCATTATATTCCTTTTAATGTTACAATACATATATATATACATGCTAAATCATTCATAAACTCCAAACCATTAAACCTAGATGAGAACAAAACTATAGTTTCCTTGACCAGATCTACAAAATGCCATGGGTAGAAAACCATCATGCCAAAAACATTTGCAAAACCCATGCATAAAACCATAGGTAGATCCAACCACCTAATATAGGTGATCTACTGCCACATACACTTCCTCAGACCCCATACAAGGGATCTACCACCCCCTTGAAAGCCCCCTGTTACACCTAACACAACGAACAGGTAGGTCTTTCACCCTCCCTGTGACCCCCCTATGCATGTGACTAGTTGTGGAATGAATATAACACACACCCAAAAAATCCCGATCAGTGTTAGAATACCACACCAAGTTGTTATCAACCATGAATTTGGAGAAATATCAACTCAAAATCTCATTTTCTCATCCTTATGCTCTGACAGTTTCTTCAGCAACATGATTTAAGACTTTGAACTTAACTATGGATGTAAAATATATTTCTTTGCCTCATAAAATTAGTTTTCATAGGGAAACTAGAGAACATATTTATATTGATTTGAGCAAGACATCACTAGCAACAAGGAAAGTAGAATCTTTATTAGGAAAGGTAATAAATCAACTGAAGTTAGAAAAATACAATTCTCAAGCTTTGCATACTTAGAATTAGGAACTGAAGAAATTGAATTTCAATCTTGGAGTAAACCCTACGGACAAATCTATTGTCCAAAAATTTTTGTAGGGAGCTGAATAAAAATTTCAGGCATTAAGGAAGAAATTGAAATTTCCTGCAGTTGAGAATGTTATGGCCCTAGAGGTAGCTCAAGTTGAGAAATAAAAGGAGCTTATAACTTAGGAGCTTCTCGAAAGAAATAAGGATATGACAAAATTGAAAGAACTAAATGCAATCTTACAACAAAGAATAGATTCTCATGTATGCACAATTGTGGTGCAACCAGATTTTAAAGATATTGCTGATACGCTTACCAGGATCATGACCAAACTGAATATTTCAGAAGATGAAATGAAGAAGATACAAAAGTCTGTATGATACAAAGGAAAATTTAAAGATCGGTGAGAGACAACTGAATATGGAAAAGGAAATTGCATCACAACATCAGAAGCATTATCATATAACATGTGATGAAATCAAAGAGCTTAAGGAGAAATTGAAAGGTAATACATCTCTCATACAAGAAAGAGAGATTATTTGGAATGATATTATACAACAGGTGAAGGTTATCTAGGATTACATGTTGATTATGACAGATGAGAAAACCATTGTAAGGGATTTAGAAACGATCATTGTCTCCAATAAAGAGAAATCCCAATGAAGTGCTCAACTATCAAATAGAATGATTGATTTCCTCAATTCTAAATCAACTCAAGGATTGAGAACTATGGAGGTTGAGGAAGAAATTTTTTTTGTTATGGAAATAAACAAAATGGTATAAAAGAACCTGTATAGGAGAAAAACATAGGAAAAATTGGCATAAATCAAGGAATCTGTTTTAAAATTCAATACATATTTTGAAAAAAGAATGAGAGCATGATTTCCCTCATGTTGGGATCATAAGGGTAATTTAATCCCATGGGAGACCTATGAAACATTGTTAGTTGAGGAAAAGAGAAATATTGATTCCTCTCATAAAAAAAAACAATACTTAAATGCTCCACCATTGCAAATTATTTACAAAGGGACTTCCTGTTACTGTGGTTGGTCGAAACCCTTTTCACAAAGAAAGAAACCTACACTAGAATTACAAATTTCAGGATGGCTCATGTCAGGTTTATCAAATTCCCAAGCTCAAATTTGTCAATATGGAAGAAATGCAGAGCATTGATGTCACCAACTGAAGAAGTTGAACCCCAAACCTTGTACAAGTGAGCCTGCATAGGGATCACAAGTCATCAAGTGAAAATTCACCATATGTTTCATTCAATGAGGTGTTTTAAAAAATAAATCGTATTTTGTTTTTTTGTAATCTTAAATAAAAATATTTTAAGTTTTAGAGTTTGATTCCTAAGCACCGAATAGGGATTAGAGTAGTTTCCAAAAGTAGTTTAAGAAGTTTATGGAAGTTAACACTTTTATAACTGTCATCTTTGTAATGTTCCTGCAAAAAGACATTGAGGAACCATTTTTGGGGTTCTAAATATTGATTTCAAAAAGAAAAATTCTTGTGTAATGTGTTTATATTAACTTGGAGATTAAATAAATCTTCCTCGATATCTGTCTTTTGGATATGATATGTGTTCTTGTCATTGTAAGTCATTAATTGTTTCTTCTTCTCATGGAAAAGTGTAATGAAGCTATTGGTTATTTACTATAACACATATTTTCTTAATTCACAGTACCTGTAAATTCTAATCAAATAACCTTAAAACTATGCTCTTTTTTCCATACATTCATTTTCTATGTCTTTCATGTGTTTTGCTAAGGTTTATAATAAAATATTATGCAATTGTAACCTTATGTTCTGAACCTTCAACTATTTGTTCATATCACCCTACTACAACTGTTAAGTCATCTTCATAGTTAGTGAGGCCATATTGAAAGATATATTTATTCCAAGAAGTTTCCTCTACATTACCAATATAACTTATCTCTGAATAATCATAATGGGACAACAAATAAGTTTTGCTATCTTTTTGTATAGATGTCCTAGGCACTAACCTCTTCTCAGCCAAATGTTATATCTAGGGTTACATAGGTCCTAAAGGGTCTGACCTTTCTATGAAAATTAATGATTTCATGTTATATCAGGCTTAAATGGAAAATCGAGGTGCATAAGGTTTTTCACATTTGTATTCTCCCTAAACACCCAGACCTCCAGATCATGATATCTCCGAAGGTTATCAAGTCCTTACGCAATTATTGCACCACAATGGGCCCCACTATGGATACATCCACGAGGTAGTAAACCTAACCCTATGAAAATACTCCACCATGCTGGGCCTCACAAAAAATACATCCATGAAGTAGTAAATTTGGTTTGAGACATATCTAACCTTGCAAATATTTTTCATTATGCCCAAATTCCCAGATCGCTCAGATCCCAAATACATCTGCTAGACCTTTAAGTATCTAGTAATTTTGTATATCTAGATGTTCCTAAGTGTCAAGCCCTAAAAATACAAATGATGTTGCATACAAAATCTGTCAATAACTCATCTTCCCTCTAGATAAAAAATTTGATCTCTACAATACTTAGACTTATATAATTTAAGAACTTTAAGGGACTTTACCAAGGTTATCCTTGATGTAGGGAACTTTCGAGAACACCAATTCTATAGAAATGAAACCCTCATCCAAATACAAAACATTCCAAATACTATACATAGTCATAACATAATCGATGGATCTCTCAACATGCCTTCCATCAAACATTTAAACAAGCTAATCTATAACTAATATTTCTCTATAATTTTAGATACAGAACAAAACCATACAAGACCACTGAGTCTGTCACAAGAAAACAATATTAGATCTATTCATCTATTAGGAAGTACACCAATCACAAATATTTCTCAAAAAATATAATCATAATATTTAAAAAACATACAACCATGCCATTCACAAATTATTAAAAAATGGAAATCACAATCTCTAATAGTATAGTTAGGCATAACTAATAGGACTGCATGACCATATAAATAGCTCTACACTTTATGAACATAATAGAAAATAAAAGGCCCACAAGCCCCTCATAACCATGATAGAATACATATAAAGAATCTTACCATAGACAAATAGGAATATCACATTCCTCCAATGCTCACACTTTCATTGCTATAGAAAACATATATGTTTGTTATTGAATGCTCTTAATATATTTCCGGATTGTATTAGTTAGAAGCTCCAATGGAAGGATTGTTGGGAAGCCTAGTAGCCCCACATTTTTTGAGGCTTGTGAGGATGAATCTCAATAAATTTGATCTTAATATCTTCATATTTGGATTCTCCTCGTCGAGCCAATCTTGGTGGTATGTGTCATGCCATAAGAGCCCTGACTGTTTTTGAGATTTTCTTGTTTGAAGATGAATCCCCCAACATATGGGAAAAAACACAAAATATTGATGATATGGAAACTTTTCTTTGGATGACCAGAGGTCAAAGTTTCCAAAGGTGTCTCAATGTTAATGATATGGCATATTCTCTTTGGCTCCAAAGTGGATGATGTGGCATAACATTCTCCAAGGTCAAAATCCCCATGGATGATGTGGTAGTCAATTACTGGCTAAACTATAGCTAAGATGGATGGTTTAATAAAAAGATAAATATAACTATTTATGCCAAAAGGAAATTAATTTATTTTAATTTTCCTTGGAAAGAAAGACAAAGCTAAGTTTATTATGGTCCAAATAAGAAGGAAAATTTTAGATCCAATATTCAAATTTAAATCAAATTTGTTCCCTCCTTATTTGTAATGTCAAACCTCCTTATTTGTAAAGTTATATCCCTAAGGAGACCATCCTCAACTATAAAAAGGCTGACCAATCCTCTTGAATATTATCAAGAAAACTGATTTTCTCTCGTAAATTATTCTACGATGTGGAATTAAGGTTACATCTTCTTGGGAGGTTGAGATTCTAGATTGGCGTGATTCTTATGGGTTATGATATTGGTAGGGTTTTGTTGGACCTAAAGTTACTAATGCAGGCGATTCTCTTGAAGGTTTAAGTGTTAATTAAGAGAAAATTTCCTTCACTAGATTTTTCCTTTCTTCTGTGATATTTGACTCCCTATAAGAGGGCTCATCTAAGATGAAATAAGATCAAATTCTCGAGGCATTATGTGTGCATCCATTAGCTTAATTCCATGAATGGTTTCTGGGGATGAATCTACGAATAGGCATAAAATTTTCAATCTATTTGCTCATATATTTTTGGGAAAATAAGGCTTTTCTTGAAAATCACACAGGGGCTAAGTGTAGGCATGTACTAAGGTTCTTATGAACTGATATGAACCAATGAATAAAAGGCCCTTTTGGGTGGTCAATCACCATTTTCAGAAGGCATGACTTAACCGAGACCTTATTTCTTTGGAGCACTTAAAACAAATTTAGTCTAGAATTACTTGAGGAAGGATACATTCAGTTTATCGAAAAATTTAATAAGAACCCTAAAGCATCCTGATGAGTGCGGTTTATTTTCCTTAGCTATATTGGACTATTCAATCCTAAAATTGTGAGTTCCTCAAACTCAATACTATTTATGATTCAAGGACACCTATTGTGCATAAATATGATCACCGTTATGAAGGTTTTCACTGTCCTGCAATCTATGTTGTCTAGAAATCACTGTGACATTGATATAGTATGGAAGAAATATTGTATGGTTTTGATTGTGTATGAAAACAATATATGGTACATGATAGTGATATATGAGTTAAAGTGACAATGATATACTAATCTATATGATAGTGATACTGTGACTTCATAACAATGTCTTGGAGCCAATTCTAAGTGATCTTGTTGCACGACAATGACCCTGATGTATAACTATGACAGTGAAACTATTACATAACAGTGACTTCATTGAATGAAATTGATAGTAAAATTTGATATGACAACCTTTAGGGCACATATAAATGCTTCTTTTACATACATCTATTTGTTTAGAATTGACCTTTACAAGTGTGGATTGTGGTTCGGAGTCTTGAAGTGGCAGTTGAAGATTGGAATCACTATTGATCCAAGGTAGAAGGAGTAGCCTAACACAGTGAACAATGATATCTACAACCTTCAGTGGCATTTTCTTGTAGTAGTAGATTTCCTTCATTATTTTGTTACAGAAGGTATGGTATTGGCATGAACTAAGATTGATGAGAAAATTAAAAGTAGTAGAGAGTCTTTGTTTAGACTTGTAGGTTCTATAATCTCACTAGGGTCAAGATATGTCCATCATCAATAGTTAACATCTGTAGAATTTTGTAGACAATTGAAATATCTTGAACATGACAGAGGAGTTCATGTTGAAAAGTAAATCATCTTTGTCGGCATGAGATGTGTAGCAAGGTTTTGTTGAAATTGAATTATACATCCTATTAGCTATAACGATGATTCTAGTAGTTAGCCACATTACTCTTCTATAATAGTGCAACAACCTCAATAAATTGATGTTTATATATATGATAAAATATCATCTCATTGGGTGTTGTATACAACCATTAAGAAAATTTGTGCATAGATCAATCCTCCTTGATGGCAGAGATGTGTTGTGGCCCTTGAATACAATATATGGTAGAGTTTTATATATTCAAGAAATTTTATCTGGATTAGTGGGAAATTCATCAATAAAAGATGAGGATGAGAGACATTTTTCCTAAGTAGAACACACACATTGAACATTAGTATCAATGGTAGCAAGGATGGCATTGAGCAGAGCAAGAATTGTTTATTGACAACATACATTGGTTTGGTGCAAAAGCATAATATTGACATTTCGATTATGATTGAGAAGAACTAGGGTTTGACAATCGCATGATGAGTAGCATCAATAGATGTGTGGATGCTTGATGAACGTGAGAGTTCATGTTTTTTTATAATGAATAAATGTTGATTTGGTTTGTGGTGCGGATTGAGAAAAGGAGGGTTTGATTGACAATTTTTTTCTTCAGTTTATTATATTGATATCAAACATAAGTGGATCCATTCTGAAAATGTAATGCCCTCATCCCACATCTACCCAAGTAACCATCCAATCAGGGTAAATATGCTATGAGAGACCACTATAATGGGATTCAACCTCCGAAGTCACATTATGTAGGTGGAATCAATGGAAACACCCCACAAAAACATTCCACATCAGCAACATAACTCCAAGGAGCCATCCCAACCACTCAAGTAACCAACCGCTGCGATCAACTGAATTTTTAGTGCATTAAACCCTTATACACTCCCTTGATATGGACAAGAGTGCATTTGGAAGGCTCCAGAAGCTCCCACAACAAGGGAAAGGGAGCTTCTGGGTACATTTTTCCCTACTGTTACCATCCAACTCCTAAATTTGTGCCACTTTCTTAGGCCCAAAGCTTGGGTCACTGCCCAAAACTCAATGAGAGGTTCATAAATGAAATTTCAGAGCAAAAAAAATATACATTTGCAAAAATATCAACAAGGAATATACTAGACCCCTACTAGCCATGACAGACATTTTGTCAAACATTTCACAAACATGAAAGATATAGATCTTAATAACAGAATTGAGCATAGGGGTCTCATACTTATCTGAGATTCACTATGAGGCCTTGTTTACTTATCACATTAGCTACATTATCATCTATTAGGCCATAGATATATTGTTCATTCATTTAGCAGTAAAAACACGAGGGGAGCCATACATCACCATTGTCATAATACATTTTCATAACCAACATAATAACAACAAAAATACCAAGGAAAAAACACACTTATAATACACATATGACCAGTATAATACCCATAAAATAACAAGGAGAGTTAACCTCATATTAATAAATGAAATGACCAACTAGGTTTGCGACTTCCACGAATCACTCGACCATAGATTAGCTTAACCAAACACTTCTTTTAGCCGATCAAACCCCTGCCATATTCGAAGCATGAATATGGGACTTTAAACCAAACTCAACCTCATCCATAGAACTAGGCTTTATTGTAATCCATCATGAAACACTAGGTGATAAAACAAGCATGGAAGCCATCGAATTTCTCCATCTACACTGCGAGGAATTTCCCTGTCTCCTAGTCTCTAGGCTTTACCCCAATCCACACCGGATCATTAGGCCCTAACTAAGACTCCACCCTCTAAGATTTAACGTGTATCCTGCCATTCACCGACAATGATTCCTAGGCCTAATCAAGGGAAACCACCTTTAGTATTATCATATATCCTTCCATTAACCAGTCACAATACCTGGTTTTATTGTAAGCCACAGTCCGATTCAGGGGTCACTAGGCCAGTGGATTTACCACAATCCATAGTTTGGTTCAAGGATCACTAGGCCATGTGTTCTTTCTTTTAGAGATCCACTTCACTCAGCTTTGAATTCATCCGGCAATCTAGCTCAACCAAAACATGAGAACCCCATCACACCATGGCTATCTAAAAATGGCAAGGCTATTTTCAAAATACTATCACACCTAGAAAAACCCATGCCATGAAAGAAAAGCACCACATGCAATACCATGCATGCCAAATTTAGCAAGGAAATCACACATGAAAATTGATACCTGCAAAGAATCCTATTGTAGCTCCTTGATATTGCTCTTCCTTGTTGTCTTCTTCCTTCCTCTTTGCTTTGTCTTTCTTGATCAAATGACAAAGTGCTCCAAGAAAAAATCTAAGTGTCCAAGAGTGAGAGAAAGAGAGAGAATACTGAGAGAGCTCCAAAACTAAACTGACAAAAGGTACCAACTAATCCTTAGAAGCCTTTTTATTAATGAGGCTTCTAATTTCTTCATTTTCCCATTATTTTCATAAATAAATGTGCCAAAAATACACTTTTCCTTTCCAAATCCTTTTCCACTGCCTTTACTAATTTCCTTAGCCACAATAAACCGATAAACACCAACACAGGGATGTATTGGCTGACATTTAGCTTGGAATACGTGTCCCATGAACCATGGTTATTATTTCCCTTTATTAACTTTTATTACATTGAATTTTCACCAGGGTTGTTATAGAATCCTCCCCCTTTGGGGACACTTCCCTTAGTGGTCATCCACACCTATACCTCAACAAAACTACTAAAAAGAAAACATACTGCAAATGGAGCTTTATAAATTAGCTCATTGTAGTATTTACAATGATCATCCTAGTGAGAAGCAAACCAACATGACAACATAACATCATAATAACATGAAACCTATATTGTTTATTGTAGCTTTATAACTTAGCTCATGGTGGTATTTACATCCACATATATATGTACATATATATATTAAAACATCACCCAAACATATTCCAAAACATATACCAAACATCATACCAAAAATGCTTTGCCTCAACCAGGCCTCATCTAATCTGCGATCTCCCATGTGGCTTCATCGGGCCCAAAGTTCTTCCAATGTACTTTAACCTACTTGATTTCTCATTTTTATAGCATGAGCATATTTCTTTGTAATATACACTACGATTCCCACCGAAATTCTCCTTTTGGCTCCACTTGTAATATTGACCAATCAATCACATGATCAACATATTTAACATACTTCTTAATAAATGAAACATGGAAAACATCATGGAATTTCACTGGTGGAGGAAGTGAAAGTCAATAGGCTACTAGTACGATCCTCAAGAATATTGAAGGGTCCACAAAATCATGGTGCCATCTTAGCACATGATCTAATCCATAAGGAGCTTCTCTTCGGTTTGATGCGCAAGTACACTTGCTCCCCAACCTAAAACCCCTTGGACACCCTATTTTGATATGCATATCTCTTCTACCTATCCTGTGCTACCTTTAGATTCTTCTTGATTGCCTACATTTCCTACTCCATGTCTCCCAACATGTCCATTCCAGTCAACACCCTGTTCACCGGATCGCTCCAACTATTGGGAGTATTGCAACTCTACCCATACAATGTCTTAAAGAGACTCATCCTCAAGGATTTCTGATACTAATTGTTGTAAGTGAACACTACCAGTGGAAGATATTTCTCCCACTTCTGCTACTGATGCATCACATACATCCTCAAGGTGTCCTCCAATATTTTGTTGACCCTTTTTGTATATCCATCAGCCTGCGGATGATAAGTTGTATTGAAGGCAAGCCTATTTGTAATCATACAGACAACTCCATCAAAAACTTGGAGGTGAACTTGTCTGATACAATATTCTTCGAAACACCTTGCAACCTAACCACATCTCTAATGAATACCTATGCTACATTACTACCTGATAATATAAACTTCATTGGAATGAAGTTCACAACCTTTGTCAACCTATCCACCACAACCATGATGGAACCATGCTGTCTCACTATCATCAACAAACTTGTGATAAAGCACATGTAAATGACCTCCCATTTCCATTTTGGAATCACAATAGGTTGTAGTAGTCCACCTGGATGCTTACACTCTACCTTCACCTGCTGAAAATCCAAGCACCTAGCCATAAACTATTATAGATCCTTGTTTAGATTTGGTTAATAATAAAAATTCTTCATTGCAGTAAATGTATTCTAATAGCCTAGGTGACCTGAATATGGTTTCACATCAAACTCCCTCAATATCACCTTCTTGAGATCAATGTTGTTTGACACATATATCCTGTCTCTAAATCTAATCAATCCATCTATCGTGAGACAATAGTCCACATCATGTAAACCTATAGCTGTAGTTGTACTTGTAATCTATTGTAACCTATGCCTAAGCTCCATGTACTTGACATCCCACTGACTTGCCTACAAGATATGTCCCATAGGAACTCATAGCTTCTATATGTTTTACTTGTATCTGCATGTTGATAGAATCGACAACCCTGTTCTCCTTTCATTTGATGTATCTGATTTCAAAATCAAACTCAGTGATCATGGCCAACCATCTAGTTTGCTTGATGTTCAGATTCGAATGGTCAAATAGATACCTCAATCCAATGTGATCACAAATCAATACAAACCTCCTGTCAAGAAGATAGTGCCTCCACATCTTCAATGCATGTATGATCACTGCTAGCTCAAGATCATGTGTCAAATAGTTCTGCTCATGCTTTTTTAGTTTCCGTGATGCATAGCACACTACCTATCTTTCTTGCATAAGGAATCCACCAAGTCCTCTCTTGCAAGCATCTGTACATACTACAAATTCTTTGTCTCGATTTATGATCTTTAACATTGGAGCATGTGTCAATGACTCTTTAAGTAGCTCAAAACTTGCCTTAGACTCCTCTTTCCATTCAAACTTCTTACCTTTCCTCTATAATGATGTAATATGATAAGAAATTGGTGAGAATTTCCTAATGAACCTCTTGGAATAACCTGCTAATCCCATGAAGGATCTCACCTCATCTACATTTCAAGGATTTTTCTACTCCATGATAGCTCTTACGTTTTCTAGATCCACTGGTATGCCCTCCTTAGAGACAACATGTCCCAAGTTATGTACCTCAGTTTGAAAGAATTTTCACTTGTTGAGATTAGCATACAACTGATTCTCTCTCAATAACCTCAACATTGTTGCTAAATGCTCGACATGCTCTTCCTCATTTTTACAATATACCAATATTTCATCAATGAAGACAATAAAAAAAATGTCCAAATAGGGATGCAACACACTATTCATCAAACACATAAAGGTGGTTGGAGCATTATTCAAACCAAATGGAACTACAACAAACTCATAATGCCCATACTTGGTCGAGAAAGATGTCTTGTAAATGTCAGCCTCTTTACTGTGTACCTGATGATATACGGATCTCAGATCAATCTTCGAGAACACTGTTGCTCCCTTCAAATGATCAAGCAAGTCATCAATCCTTGAGAATGGATACCTCTTCTTGATGGTTACTTTTTTCAACTTCCTGTAGTCAATGCATAGCCTGAGAGTACCATCCTTCCTCTTCACAAACAATACCATGCACCCCAAGGCGACACACTTAGCCTAATGTATCCTTTGTCAAACATCTCTTTCAGTTGCAACTTTAACTCTATCAAGTCAGGTGTGCTCATCCTATAAGGTGATTTTGATGTTGTAGCTTCCCATCGCACAAACTCAATAGAAAATTATAGTTCCTTGTAAGGTGGAACCTATGAAATATCTGCAGGAAATGCATCTTAAAAGTGTTGTAGAATTGGGTACCTTCTCAAAAAATATGCATCCTCAACTTTCCTACCTTTGTCACTAGAGATATGTATTGCAAATAGCACACACCCTTTCCTACGATTACACTTGGTCTACATAGCTATTGCCATCCTAACTAATGTGGATTTCTTCTCTCCTTGTAAGACTCTTGGTTCCCCATTGTCATCTAAGTACTTAATGGATTTGTCATAAAAATCAACCTTGGTCCTATGAAGGTATATCCAGTTCATACCTAATAGCATACTATATGATTCCAATGCCAATTCATTCAAGTGTGCTAATGTAGACATGCCATTCAATGCAAATGCACAAGTTCTTACCAATGATGAACTATTTTATTTGTACTTGTAGCCAATACACCAACAAAGATTCTTCATGAACTTCTTTATTCAAACCACACTTATCCACCAATTTAGGACTAATATAACTATAATTATACCAAGGTTCAATCAAAATAGAGACAACTTTATAAAAAATCTTACCATCCATCTCAATGATATATGCCTAAAGGCCTTCCTGTCTATTTTCAACACTACATAAATATGAGGAATGCTCTGTCCTATATACCAAACATTATGCACCCTTTATGCACTATAGATATGAGTCCTACCACCCTGATTCTATGGACAATATCTCTTAAGGTGTTCCTTACCACATGTCCAACACTCAAACCATCCAGTACCATCACCTCTATGTTGCTGCTATGATCCATGTTCTTGTCTAGCTACATTGAACTTCTTGTAAGGTGTTCCATTCACTTTCTCTTCTACATTATGAGGCCTTTCTCTTTTTGGTTTCCATTTACCCTTACCTTTATCATTATCATTCCCTTTCCATCCTTGCCGAGATTCATTATTACACTTTAACTGTTCATAGAAATGTTTCGATGTACCAATAACCTCCTCAAGTGATCAAGGTTCATCATACTCAATATGATCTTTAAATACTAATGGAAATCCACTGAAAAATCGTTGAAATTTATCCTTCTCATCTTTAATATATGGTACATACCTAACTAGCTCCAAGAACTTGGTCATATACTCCTCATCTATCATCGATCCCATTTTTAGCTCATAGAATTCTTTGGCCTTACTGTCATTGTACCCTTTTGTCAAGTACTTCTTCTTGAAAATCCTCTTGAGCTCATGCCAACTCAGGTCTTCCATCTTGATGTCTCTGGCCCACTTCACATCTTCAAACTAGATACCTTCTTTACCTTTCATGCTGAAGATATCAATTTTTTCCTTCATGTTTTTTGTGTACTCATGCAACTCAAAGAACTTGTTCATCCGAGGTATCCAAGCCTTTGCATGTTTTGGTTTCTTCAAGTATCCATAAAAAGTAGGTGGATTTTCTTTCTTAAACTCATATGGAAAGTATCACCTACCAATCCTCCTATAAGGGTGATAAAGATGACAATCATGATGCCTGCCAGAACCGAAACTAGAATAATACCTATATCCATCACCTCTCCTATCTCAAGTATCCAACAATCTTCCATCTTTAACCGTGTCATTTCTATCTAACCTATGCCCACCATGAGATCTAATTCTATATTCCCCATTAGTTATGTCCTCCTGTCCATGGATGATTCTAAGTGACCCATATCACTACAAATTTGAAAATTTTGGAAGTATCACTACATCCACCTCTTCTTGTTACTTCTATGCCTGTATGATTCTGTCATTGTATTCTTTGCAACTCCTTATTTCTAGCTCCAAGCTTCTCAGTGTATCAGCTAAGTCAGAAGTATTCCAAACACCATGCTACTCATCTAACCCATAAGGAGAATCTCGTGAACTGTAATCTACCATTCTGCTATTCATCTTTGATATTTTTCCTGCAAGGTATATCATGTCAGTTAAACCAAATCACAATAAACCAATGTACCTTAGCATAATTTAGGGAGGATACCTCATCTGCAATGTCAACCAACCAATGTAATGCATGTATAATATAATCATGAGATCATATATACATATAATACATAAGCATATAGGCATATAACCATCATTCTAGCTAGAGTCCAATCATTAATGCATGACCATATCAACTACATATACCATGACCTCATGCATGACAAAAACAACCATATCAATGCCCATTTGACAACATGTAAGCATTGAGACACATAGAAATGCATAACCAATCATACACTCATGATGACACACTTCACAACAACAACATCCTCTTTCACATGGCGACATGACTGCAACCATGACTGACACCATGCATATGCAATAAGAATGTGGACCACAGGGATGATTAACACATGCACAACCGACATGAATGCATGACCAACACACACCGCCCATCCAGTCTAAGGGGTGAACCATACTTTAATACTACTATGTAAAATCCTCCTCCCACATCTACCCAAGTAACTAGCCAACTAGGGTAAATATATGACAAGAGGCCACTATAATGAGATTCAATCTCCTAAGTCACCTTAAGGAAGTGGAACCAATGGAAACACACCACACAAACCTTCCACATTCTGCAACAAAAATCACAGGAGCCAACCCACAACTCAGGTAACCAATCCATGAGACCAAATTAAGGTTTAGTGCATCAAACCATTGGATGCTCGCTTGATATGGACAAGCGTGCATCTGGGAGGCTCCAGAAGCTCCCACAACAAGGGAAAGGGAGCTTACAAGGACTTTTTTTCCTAGTGTTGTGCCTTTGACTCTAGGATTTGTGGCACATTTCTAGGCCTAGAGCTCAGGTCACTGCCCAAAACCGAATCACAGGTTAATAAATGAAATTTCAAAGTGGAATAAAGACACATTTGTGAAAACATCAACAAGGACTAGACTGGACCACTACTAGCCATGACAAGCATTTCGTCAAACATGTCACAAACATGAAAGCTACAGATCTTAACAATAGAACTGAGCATAGGAGTCTGACACTTATTTGAGATTCACTATGAGGGTTTGTTTCCTTATCACATTAGCTTCATTTCCATCTATTATGAGATAGATACATTGTTCATTCATTTATAAGTAAAGCATGGTGGGAGCCATATATCACCACTATCATAATACATATTAATAACCGACATAATAACAACAAAAATACCAAGGAAAGAAAAACCATATATTCAAATTATGAAATAGTATAATACTCATGAAATAACAAGGAGAATTAACCTCATATTAATGAATGCAATGACTAACTAGATTTTGGACCTACAAGAACCACCTGACTATAGATTGGTTGAACCAAATCTTTATTTCAGTCAATTACCCTTGTGACATATTCCAAGCATGAATTTGGGACTTAAAACCAAACTCAACTAGGGCTTCCTAAGTCTACACCACCTCATGCTCATCCATAGAACCATGCTTTAACACAATCCATCCTAGATCACTAGGCCATAAAAAAGAATGGATTCCACTGGATTTCTCTACTTACACCATGAAGAATTTCCATGTCTCCTAGTCTCTATGATTTACCACAATCCACACTGAATCACTAGGCCCTAACCAAGACTCCACCTTCTAGGCTTTATAGTATATCCCACCATTCACAAGCAAGGATTCCTAAACCTAATAAAAGGAAACCACCTCTAGGATTTACCATATATCCCTCCATTAACTGGTTGAGGATTCCTAAAACTGTCAAGGAACTCAATACATGGCTTTACTTCAACCCACAGTCAGATTCAGGGGTTACTATGACACTGGATTTACCACAATCCACAGTTCGGTTTAGGGATCACTAGGCCATGCATTCTTTCTTCCGGAGATCCACCTCACTAAGCTTTGAATCCATCTAGAAATTTGGCTCAACAAAAGCATGAGAACCCCATCACACCCTAGCTATCCGAAAATGGAAAGGCTAGGGAGAAAACACTGTCACACTTGGAAAAACCCATGCCATGACAACAAAGAATTATATGAAATACCATGCATGCCAAATCTAGCAAGGAAATCACACATGCAAATCGATACCTGCAAATAATCATGGTGTAGCTTCTTGATCATGTTATTCCTTGTTGTCTCCTTCCTTCCTCTTACCATATTTGCCTTTCTTTATCCAATTCCAAAGTTCTCCAAGAAAATCTCTAAGTGTCGAAGAGTGAGAGAGGGAGAGAGAGAATAATGAGAGAGCTCCAAAACTGAATTGGAAAGAGGTACCAACTAATCCTGAGAAGCCTTTTTATTAATGAGGCCTCCAATTTCTTCATTTTTCCATTATTCTCATAAATAAATGTGCCAAAAATACCATTTTTCCTTTTGAAATCCATTTCCATTGCCTTTGCCAATTTCCTTAGCCATAATAAACCAATGAACATTGACACTAGGATTTCTTGACCAACATTAAACTTGGAGTAAGTGTACCATCAACCGTGGTTATTATTTTTCCTTTATTAACTTTTATTACATGGATTTTTCACCAAGGCTATTATAGAAAATTTTCAAACGTCGTTCGTTGATTGATAAGGGTGGAAGGATTGTGCTAGGGTAGGTTGAATCTTACATAGTGCATTGGATCATCCTTCTAGGTGCATATGGTAAATGGGGTATTGGAGCATCCTCAGGTTGGAGGTTGTAAAACTAGGGCGTTGGAGCATCCTTCCTGTCGAAGATGGTAAATAGGGTATTGGAACATCCTAGAGGTTAGAGCCAATAAACCATGGGGTTGTATCTTCCCTTAGTTGAGTTGAAAATATTTATGTACATTTTATTGAAGACAAATATTAAGAAGTGTTCGTTGGTTTTTGTCATGGAGTGGTTTCCACTTAAAAATCCATTTTGTCTATTTTCTTGATGTTTAGAAATTGTTGAATGATGTCGTTTACTGTTGATTTATATTTCATATGTTAATAATGTTAATTAATACTCTTTGAGGTTAAAAATATACTAATTTAAAATAAATATTGATTCTCCCCCCTCTTAGTATTTCCAACAATTGGTATCAAAGGAGGTTCCTTCAGTTGTAGATCAATATATGGAAGGAAAATCACAAGTGAATCATGATCAGAATGTTAACAAAGAAAACTTTCATTTTTTCAAAGGAATCAAGGGAAGTCCTTGATATTGAAATACTTTCAGAACCTATTACAGTTGATGAAGAGAGGCAGGTTGGTCCAATTCCTCCTCTCATGAAATCAAGTTTTGTATTCTTGAAAGCTAAAATGGAAGCCTATTTGCAAGGTATTGGATGTGATGTATGGTTTTCAATTATTGTTGGATATATGTCTACTGATGAATAAAAAACAAAATATATGATTATCATTCTAGGTGTCCTAATATATTTTGTGAAATCTGATATAGGTCAATGCTCATCAGCCAAACATCTTTTGGAAAAACTTCAATACCTCTATGCAAGTCAAAAGCGTACAAGTCAAGATAAAGTTGTTGATAATTGTACTTCAAATCAAGAAGATCCTCATATTAAAGAATCCAAGAGTAATGGTGAAGAAGAAGTAGAAGAGGAAGTGGAGAAATAATTAATTGATTCCTTAAAAGAATGGAGGAACATAGAGAAGTAAAATAACACACTCAAAGAAGAAGTTTCTATCTTACAACTCCAAGTGCAGGAAGTAGAAAATAAATTATAAGAATATGTTCACAAGCATGAGGTATAAGTCATCCAAAAGAAAAAGGATCTAGATATAGTTGTTGCAGAAATAGACAAGCTCATAAAATAATATGAAAGGAAGAAGTAACAAATGTAAGACTTCAACAAAGAAACAAAAAATATCACTCTTCTAAAGTTGCAAGTAGAAGAGGTAGAATAAAGAAGGAAATTTTGGAAAGGGATATTTCAAGAAAAATTGCTCAAAAGCAAGGAGAAATTGATGCAACTCTCACTAAAATCAACAATCTAAAGGAATGGCAATAGAAACACTTCGAGGATATTAAAAGGAAAGATCAAGAATTGGCTCAATTGAAGATAAAGAAAAAAGAAGTAGGAAAAGCTACATGTGATGAAGGCACAAGATGCAAGTCCTCACATAGAAAGATTGATGATAAGACTAGTAGCAAGAACACTCAAAGGATAAATAAAAATGAAACACAGAAGAAGGTTAAAAAGTTGTTGCTTTTCGAGAAAAACAATAAAAGGTTGTGCTACATCCAAGGAATGATGACTATAAGATATCATGAAGACATGTCATCTCATCCAGGTATCCTAGAATATTTAATGGTTATTTATTTTCATATTCTAACTTGAAACATATCATTAGGGATTGAAGAATGTCTGATAAGTGTGATTATTAAAACCATAGGATACATTTTGTAGGATCACAAGACATGTTTCAAGACAACTTTGCCAACATAAATTATATGTTGTTTGCTCCATTATTTAGACCCAAAATTGAATGTTGCAAATGCTATAACTATGCGTATATAGGTCATGATTGTAGGCACAAAATTGAACTTCCATGAAAGATATCCATAACATCAGGTACAAGAAGGCTTGGAGAAGAAAGCAAAAGGAAGAAAATAAAGTAATGAAAAAGTAATGAAAAAGTCTATGTAGTCATGCCTTAAATTTTTGTAAAATCAAAGGGTTATAATGAATCAACAGGTACATTGGAAGATGTCAAGGTTTAGGATTATCCAACCGAAGAGACTGTTCATACATTATTATAAAGAATACAACTTGTTGACTCCCTAAATACTGAAGAGGGGCAGTATTCTCAAGAATAATAGATTTATGAAGATATATAATTGACATGTTGATAGGTGGTATATGTGAAGTAGTCATCAAGAATGGACAGATTAGTCAGTTTTAGGAGTAGCAGGTTTGCAGAGAAAAATTTCTCAATAGCGTCAAGTTGTGAAAGGAATTTTGTTACAGGAAGAGAGAGGGAGGTATTTCATCAATGAGAACATAGGAATATAACAAGACAAGATAATCAAGCAATTTATAAGGGGGAGTCACACTTTTCCATTGATGTGAAAGGGGGAGAGAAATCAAGAAAAGAAGATCAGAGGCATGAAGTTAGGGGAAGAAATGATCACAAGGGGCGCATATGTTGCCATTAATGACATAGGGGGAGATTGTTGAATGGTGTTTCCATTGATTCCAATGTTCATTATTGAACACTCTTAATATTTGTCTAGATTGCATTAGTTGGAAGCTTCAATGGAAGGATGGATGGGAATGCTAGTAGCCCCGCATTTGTTGAGGCTTGTGAGGATGAAGCTCAATAAATATGATCTCAAGATCATTGTCTTTGGATTCTACTCGTCGATCTAATTTTGGTGGTATTGTGGCACACCATGAGAGGTGTCAGGATTTGTGAGATATTGTTGTTTGAAGATGAAGCCCCCAACTTATGGGGAAAAAACCAAAGGTTGATGATATGAAAGCTTTTCTTTTGATGAAAAGAATTCAAACTTCCCAAAGGTATCTCAAAATTAATGATATGGAATATTCTCTTTGGCTCCAAAGTGATATGGCATAGAATTCTCCATGGTCAAAATCCCCATGGATGATGTGGCGATCAATTATTGGCTAAAATATAGCTAAGGTGGATGGTTTAATAAAAATAAAATCTAACTATTGATGCTAAAAGGAAATTCATTTATTTTAATTTACCTTGGACAGAAAGACAAATTTATGTTTATTATGGTCTAAATAAGAGGGAAAATTTTAGCTCCAATATTTGAATTTGAATTACATTTGTTCCCTCCTCATTTGTAAAGTCAAACCTCTTTATTTTTAAAGATGGATCTCTAAGGAGACCATCCTGAACTATAAAATGGATGACCAATCCTCTTGAATATTATCAAGAAAACTCATTTTCTCTCTCAAATTATTCCACACTAAGGATGTAAGGCTACATCTTCCTGGGAGGTTAAGATTATGGAATGGCTTGATTCTCATGGGTTATGGTCTTCATAGGGTTTTCTTAGACCTAAAGTTAGTGACGCAGGTGCTCCTCTTAAAGGTTCAGGTGCTACTCAAGAGAAAATTTCGTTCGATGGATTTTTTCTTTCTTCTATGTTATTCGAATCCCTATAATAGGGCTCGTATGATATGAAATAACAATGGATCCCTGAGGAATTATGTGGGAAGTCGATGGATTAACTCCATGAATGATCGTTGGGGATGAATCTGTGACCAGAGCATAAAATTCCCAGACTGTTTCCTAAGATAGTTTTTGGGAAACTAAGGCTTTTCTTACATATTACACTAGTCCTAAGTGTAGGAATGTAGTGAGGCTCATATGAACTAATTTGAACCGTTGAATGAAGGCCCATTTTGGGTTTTCATTCACCATTTTTGGAAGACATGACCTAACCGAGACCTTATTTCTCAAGGGCACCTAAAATGAATTGTGTCTAGAACTACTTCAAGAGTGAGACATTTAGTCTGTTAAAAAATTTAAGAAGAACCCTAAAGCATTGTGATGAGTGCGGTATTTTTTAAAGTTGTATTGGAATGTTCAAGCTTGAAACTATGAGAGGTTGAGCCTAACTATTGTTTATGATTCAAATACACCTACTACAAAAAAATTGGATCATTGTTCTGAAGGTTTTCGTGCTAGGATTGACATGATTATGGCTTCACTATCTTGAAATCTGTATTGCCTATAACTCACTATGACATTGATCGAGTATGATAGAAATATTGTATGGATTCGATCTTGTATGAAAAAAGAACTCTGGTACATGACATTGATATATGAGTTAATGTGACAATGATATAATAATATATAAGAAATAAAACCATGATTTTGTAACAATGTCTTGGAGGCAAATGTTAGTGATGTTGTTGCACAACGGTGACCCTCATGTGTAACTATGCCAACAAGCCTATTTTACAATAGGGACTTCATTGAATGGTAGTGAAAATAACCTTTGATATGACAGCCTTTAGGGCATATATAAATTCTTCCTATACATACATCTACTTGTTTATAACTGACCTTTACACTTGTCAACTATGGTTCTATGTCTTGAAGTGAAAATTGAAGATTGGAATCATTGTTGACCTAAGGTAGAAAGAGTAGCCTAACATAATGGACAAGGATCTTTGAAACCTTGAGTGGAATTTGTTTGCAGTAGTAGATTCCCTTCATCCTTTTACTACAAAAGTTATCGTATTGGCATGAACTAATATTGATGAGAAAATTATTAGTAGAGAGTCTGCGTTTGACACTGAAGGTTCTGTAATATCACTAAGGTCACGATATGTCCATAATCAATAGTTGACATATGTAGAATTATGTAGATAGCTGAAATATCCTAAACATGCCAGAGTAGTTCATCTTGAAAATTAAATCACTTTTGTTGGCATGAGATGTGTAACAAGATTTTGTTGAAATTGGATTCTACGTCCTATGAGCTACAACAGTGAAACTAGTAGTTCACCACATTATTCCTCTACAATAGTGAAACAACCTCAATAAACTGATAATTATATATATGACATAATCTTATCGAAGAGGGTGTCATCTACAACCATCAAACAAGTTTATGCATATATCAATCCTCCTCGATGACAGGGGTGTGTTGTGGATCTTGAACACTTTATATGGTAGAGTTGTCTATATGCAAGATGTCTCACTTGGATTAGTGGGAAAGTAATCAACAAAAGATTATACTCTGATACATTTGTAGTAAGCAGATCACACACACTGAACATCAATAATAGTGGTAGTAGGGGTGGCATTGGGTAGAGGTAAAATTGTTTTTTGCCAAAATAAATTGGTCTGGTGCAAAAGCATAATATTGACGGTTAGATTTTGATTTAGCATAACTAGGGTTTGGTAGTGGCACATTGAGCAGGGTCATTAGATGTGTGGATAGTTTATAAATGGAAGAGTATACAATGTTCGGTGATGAATAAAATTTGATTTGGTTTGATGTGTAGATTGAGAAAATGAATATTTGATTAACAAATATTGTGTTGTATTTTATTGTATTAATATTGAGCACAAGTGGTCTCAGTCTGAAAATTGTGAAATATGGTCCGTTGGTTGATAGGGGTGGCAAGGTGGTGCTAGGGAAAGTTGGAGCCTGCATAGGGTGTTGGAATGTGATTTCAGATACTTATGATAAATAGGGTGTTGGAGATTCCTTAAGGTTGGAGCCTATAAAACTGGGTTTTTGGAGCATCCTTCCAGTTGTAGCTCGTAAATAGGGCGTTGGAGCGTCCTACAAGTTGGAGCTTGTAAAATAGGGGGTTGGAGCATCTCTTAGTTAGAGCTAAAAATATTGATGAACATTTTATTGAAGACAAATGCTAAGAAGCATTTGGAGATTTTTGTCCCGGAGGGGTTTGCACCAAAAAACTATGTTTTTAACCATCTTGATGTTTTCACATTGTTGAATGGTGTTGTTTAATATTGATTTATGCTTCATCACATAATAATGTTAATTAATGATCTATGAAGATACAAATATACTAATTGAAAGGAAATACTAATTCACCCCCCTCTTAGTATTTCCAACATATCAAATAATATTAATTATTCATTGTACAACACATATGTAAGAAAATATATTTATCATATAACTTGAATGATTGTTGACTAAGGGAGGGACTTCATTTATCCACCCAAACATAGGGCAGCTACACTGTCATCTTTCTTGTAACTGACCAACCCCGAGCTGAATTAAGAGCTTAAGGAGTTAACTTCTTAAGGGAATTCACACTAATACTAATCAACCAAATCACATAGGTATTGAGAGTCCATATTTTCTGCACCTACTAAGCACTATAAAAATCCAGAGCACACTGCGCCTCCACTAGCCAAACACTATAGGAATCTAGAGTCCATAGTGTCTCCAATTGTTAAACACTACATGAATCGAAAGTCCATAATGTCTCCACCTACTAAAAATTACAAGAATATAGAGCATACAACGCATCCACTTCCTAAACAATACAAAAATCCATACACATAGTGTCTCCAGCTACTAAACACTACAATAATCCAGAGTATATAATGCCTCCACTTGCTATGCACTACAGGAATCCAGTGTCCACAATGTGTTCACCTACTAAGAACTACAGGAATCTAGAGTCCATAGTGTCTCCATCTCCTAAGTGATATAGAAATCCAGAGTTCACAGTTTCTTCACCTGCTAAACACAATAAGAATCTAGAATCCATAATGTCTCCAGTTGTTAAACACCACATGAATCTAGATTCATAATGTCTCCACCAGCGAAACAATATAGGAATTTAGAGTCCACGGTGTCTTGACCTGTAAAGTATTATAGGAATCTAGAGTCCACAGTGCCTCCACCTACTCTTCTCTTGTATTCACTTTATGCCACACTCCTTTATGAGCTCCCAAATTCACTAACCTTGCATTTTCCTTTTGTGAACTCTCTCACACTTCCTTCCAACACATATGAGCATACTATCTCTCTTCTACTTCCTATTGATTTTATTTATGCCGACCCCATTTCCTACCTCTTGTGTGTTGATCATAATAACATGTCCCACAAGGTAGAGAGGTCACATGAGCCTTATCCTTTACTACAAGTTTCCCATACATAACTTCAATGCTTGAACCAATTGACCATTTAATCCATCAGGGAGATAAGTGGTAAAATCAATGAAGTGGCTTGGGTTTAAGCACTTCCCAAACAACCCCTCTTCCTCATACCTTTAAATCCATGTCCACTCTTTAGCCCAATCATTATTTGTATTTCCACATTATTTACATGAACTATAATTCATAGGGACATTTACAAGAGGTGTACAAAAAAAGGATGTCACACTCATAAGCTTCATGATTATTATGAATATAGTCCAACTAAATTACAAATTACAAATATCTACAGGTTGCAAATCCACACCAATTGCATAGCTCCAACACATATTTTAGTGCTTGACCAAATACCATTTGTCTTTAGCCAACCATATTCATATCTACACTTCTTTGGAAAACCGACCACAAAGTGACACATACAAACGCACCTACACTAATCTATCATACAAATTTTATATTTTCTTTTGCCCTCCCACAAGGGAGATACACCCAAAGCTACCAACTCTAATACTATATTAGAAATTATTTGTACACACAGATCTATTCTATTTTCTTTACTACACACAATATCATATATTTTATACATAAAATCAGGGTTAAGATAGGTTCACTAGCTTGACTAGTAATTCTAACTAGTTAAATGGATATCTCAACTATCCCTAACAAACTGAAATCAATTCTAAAGAAAAAATTGGTTCTAACATATAAACCATCTTTTTAAAATATTATAAAGACAAAAACACGTAATGTTTAGAATGCTACTTATTTAAATTAAATAATGTAATCACAACATCATTTTAATTTTAATTTATATATTTCAACAAAAAATTATTTGCTCTATATAAAATAATCTATAAAATACTTTAATTTTAATCACCTAAATTAAAACATAATCAATATTATAATGAAAATAAAATTGTTGGACACCTAATCCTAAAGGGTTAGCGTGGAAGCCGAATGGACAAGCAGTCCAAGGGACCTTGGGATGTGAATCCCAACGGTCACCAAATTTGTACTATAAATGTACATCTTTTGTGAATAAAAATTGTACTGAATGATTTATCTTTCCTATTGCTTTCCTATTGCTCTTGCTGTCCATGTGTATTTAACATGGTATCAAAGCCATGATGTGTGGCCTGTGAGCTTCCTTGAATAGCGCTGCCTACCCTCATTACCTACGCTCTGTTACGTTGTGAGTCTGACATCAATCTGACATATGCTTTTTCATAAAAACGCTCTCCCTCACTGTCCTACTCTAACGCTCTAAAATCTGCCTGTCAACCCTGGCATCTCAGAGCTGTTTTTGATATGTAAAGCAGGAGAACGCTGCGGTGATTGCTCCCAACAAGCCATCATATCCAGTAACGCAAGGGAGTACACATTCAATCATATAAGGAAAAGGAAGTGATGGGACACCTGGCTCAGCGTAGTCGATTTATTCTGCAAAAAAAGAACACAGGCTGGCGTTTTTCATATTCGCCTCCATGCGCTGGAGACTCGCTATATCATTGATTACGAGATAGCAACTACAAAATTATTTATCTCTAAAAACTAGAAAACTCCACGTAGGAGAACATTGATGCCGCATAGAACAAGGTCCTGCCATTGACGTTATAATATTCATCAATAGATATCGTCGAGATTGTGTGAAAAAAAATTCTGAGCAAACAAAGAATTTGTGATCTGAAACATCCAATATAAGCCACAGCTGATCAGTCACTCAAAGCCACAAGATATATATGTATAAAATTATCATGCTATAACGAAATAAATATGTTTTCGTCAGGTATGCGGAAGTTCGATAAGGGATACGTGGCTGTTTAGACAGAGCTGCAAAGCGATCCTTGAATTCTCATAAATAATATGGGTCCGGTTGAGCAATAGTTATAATTATAATGTTACTTTGTGAGATTTCAATTGCTCTCAAAGGTCTGTGGGTTAATATAGGATTTGCAAGAGTCCAGGGTCGCAAATTAACTGAGCGTGTAAATATTGTTGTTAACTACGGATACTTAACAATGTCATCGTCTCCGCTCCACTATCGCTCAAATGAGTCCCCATAGCTGTTGATTTTGAAGACGAAGACGCCACCACTGCTGCAGAAACTTCTGTGTTGGAAACCCTGGGTTGTGTGGGTTATATGTAGGTCCTTGCATAGTTCAGTCCAATTCACCGTACACTCATGTCAAGGCTACGGATTTGAAGAAGACCAATGCTTCAAAATGAGGTTAACGACATAGCGGAGGCTGGACTTTGCCTATGAATATGTCTTGGAGTGTTTGAAAGAAGATAATATTATAGGGAAGGGAGTAGCATGCTAGGGCTCTCTCACTGCGATATGCTTGCTTGGGTGCTTTTTCCCATGCATATTAACTGGTAATGTTATAGAGAATTTGGACCGGGACTTTACTCACTGCCTCATAGTTGTAATCGTTTGGTGTATTGCGCAACAATTTGCGTCTTTTGGTGCATTTATTCTTGTGGGTATAGGAGGAAGTTGTGAAAAATACAATCTTGCTGAGAAGCACATGTATGATTTCCTTGTGCATTACTTGTGCTAGACTTATGTATTCTGTCAAAGGTACAGAGAATTGCACGTTCGGAGGATCAGAAAAGATAATTTTCGTCCAATATTTCTCGGCACGTAACGAAAGAATAGATGATTCAATGAACGCTTTCGACGGTTATGTTTACACTGTCTCTGCCATAACTGAAAAACGTATGCCTGCATTTGAAACGCCTTGAAATGATAACGTGTGGCTGTTATGATGTTTTTTCCCGCTACCTGTATATGAAATGATGTTTGAATCACCTGCTCGGCTGCCTGTTGAGTTTGTCAAGCATCCTATGCCTGGGAACATTGAGCCTCTTTAAACGCGCCATGATGTCTCTGCCATCTTGATCCCCGCCTTCTGCAAACCTAATTTCCGTCGGCCTGTTGAGAAGCCTCGCCTTGCAATTCACGTTTGCATTCGCCACCTGAAAGTCTGTGGATAATTCTCTGTGGTATCCGTTGAGAAGCCTCGTTAAGAAGTTATTTTCGTTTAATTTTCCAGTGAGCTTAATATAACTTTGAAGGCGCAGTCTTCGGTGAAATTTGTTTCGATATATTATTAATTGAAGTACTGTGACCCTTGAGGTGCCATTAGTATATATCCTGATATAATCCAAAAGTAACACGGTATAGAGAAAAGAGTTTGAACCGGGAGTTTGAACCCTTGCCGTATTATGGGATATGCTCGATTCGTCGCCAGAAGTAGCGCCCCAACTCAGAGATCACTGAAACGGTCTTCATAGTTGCTGTTGGGGCCGTAAGGGAGCAATAATAAGTTTTTTCTGGTGTAGATATTCTATTCATTGTCTTTGTCTGGATTCTCCGAGGTTACACGCCGGCTTTCGTGCTTCTGTGAGCATCCTTGGTTTTGACATAGTTTTTGTCCGTTTGAAGCCGATATTTTTGACAGACAATTGTTTTTTGTTGGTGGGTATTTTTGTGAGCATTGCTAATGTTGTGTAATTCCGTTGGTGCCAATGGGTTTGTTCTATTGAGGCACAATTGCCCTGTTGAGGGATTTGGTATTTTTCTGGTGTTGCAGAGCCCAGGGGGCCAAATCTCAAACGTCTCGCTCATTCATTCTATCATCCCAGTATTCTGGTAGACTACAGAAGGATATTACTATTGAGGTTGAATCTACGAATTTAAGGAAACTCTTCAGCAATATTTTATACACATATTGTTGTTGAAACCAAATACCACTTTATATGGTACAACAAAGGACATCTTCAGCTAATTTTTGATCATTCTCAGATTTTTCTTGCACTAAACGACAGTATATGAAGGTTTTTGAAGACAAGTGGTATACAAATCAATTTTTTGCAGTGATATTATTGTGAAATGGATAGAATGGGTATTGTATTAGAATTATTGAATACTCTAATACACTCTACCATGGACAATACAATTTTGATTGATAAAGCCATTGTTGCAGACATTCAAATCTGTTTGAAAAATGTACAAGAAAACATTGAATTTTTGCAGTTG